>JAOTBA010000009.1:8131609-8143499 GCA_025629845.1 Erythroxylum squamatum | reverse complement strand
TGAAATGGACGTGGCCCAATTGGCTATTGATTTCTGCTTTTGCATATACTGTTACAACAAAAATATTTGTACCGACTTTTGACTGAGTGACTGCTCTAGTACGCCACTTCCGCGGGCACAGATTCAGATATCACCCTCGATGTCGGGTTCGGGTCCTGCGGGAGTGGGGTGCTACAGAAGTTATATTCTGATTATATAAATCATCTTCATTACATTATGCCTATATATTGGCGCGGAAGCAAGAAGTGATGATGATGGCAAAAGGGAGTACATCTTTCCTTAGAGGGAACATAGTAAGGAGTGTAAGCACTGCTCGAAGTCACAGATCATTTTCAAAAATATAGCAAACAATAAATGTAAACAGGAGATTATCATCTAACAGAATGCTACCCACCCTGGCAGCTTCAGCAAGGACTTTCAAATCTTTAAAACACATTAGTAGAAAAATTTAATAAAAAGAGAGCAATAAGACTTTATTTTTGGTGTGACGAGAAATATAACCCAAACCAAACTATAAATGTAAGAAGAGACAATTGTAATTGTATATGGTCGCGAGGGACAATGATACTTCAGAAGCTGTAACTAATAGAGACATTGATGGCCTCAAGGAAGAACAGTTGAAAGTTGATGTTCCAAATATATCCATGTAGGAAATTGTGGGATTTTACGCAAATGAGGATGGCGGGAGTTCATCAAAGGAGGGTAATCCACATTTTGATAAATAATGGAAGCACCTCAATTTTACGGATGTTTTGGTCATTAAGAAAGGTGGCTATGATGTTAGGGACATTGAATCGCTATATATTAAAGTAGGAGAAGGCTTAAGATTGACATTCAGACAATATTGCATGAATTTTACGTGGATTGTGCAAGGAGTTCAATTCACTATTGATGCGGTGGTGTTATCATTGGGAGGTTATGACGTATTGCTCAGAGTACAATGGCTAGTAGAATTAAATGACATTTTATGTAATTTTAAGAAGAGCCATGACCTTTAATTAGGAAGGACAAGAAGTTACATTAAATGGAAATCCTGAAGGAGGATCCAAGGTAGTATCAGGCAGAGTTTTGTGTATCATACCGTACTGGTCGGGGAACTATACGAGGTAGGTGGTAGTGTGTACCGGGAGTAAATATCAGTCCGTACTGGCCTATTTCATACCATACTGGCTGGTACTTAAGGTATTTGTAATACCGGTCGGTACTGGAAATTTTTAAAGATGTAGGGGTATATCTACAAAAAATTAAAAATTGTAATCCTAACCCTAAACGCACGCACGCACGCATTCTTCTTCTCTTCTCTGAGTAACCTATCTCTCACCTCATCTCCTTACACTCTCACTCACGCAGCTCTCTTCTTCTGCTCTTCACTGTCGCCCCCGCCGACCGCCACACCGACACGTCTTGCGCTGCTGTTGTCCTCCTCCTCCTATCCCAGTCCCACACCCAACTTGTTTTTCTCTCACATCTCACTATCTCTCTTGAGTGTCTCGGCCCACCATTGACGCCCACCACCACCCACCGGTCACCACCACTAACACACACCCACCACTTGCCACCACCACCATCGACGTCCCATATCTCTGGCTTTTCCCAATATTTTGTTTCTCTCTCACACATCTCACTATCTCTCTCCAGTCTTAATGCCTACCACCACCGACACCCACCACCATCGACGCCCACCAACGCCATCAAACTACCACCGACGCCTTAATTGCCTTAGCCACTCTCAGATCTCCTCTCCTCTTCCACGCTAGATCTACCCAACCCCGAGTCCCTGTCTCGTTACAATTGTTGTTAAATTTCTGAAATAATTGGGTGTGTGTTATGACTTAATGTTTTTTTTTGTGAATTGTTGTGAATCAAATTGTTGATATATTTGTGAATTGTGAATGGAATTGTTGGTGTTTTTGTGAATTGGGAATGGAATATGTTAATTTGTTGTTGTGTTGTTGTGGATTGTGGATGTGGACTGTGGTGGAGTGAAATGGAGTTATGGAAGTGCGAAAGTGAAAATTGCAAATTGATTTACTGAAGTTTTTAATAGAGATATAAATACAAAATGTAGATGTGGAATGAAACTATAAAGTGTGGAAGGAACTGGTCTGGAGTGGACTGTGATTCTGTCAATGTGGAGTGGAACTTGAAAGTGTGTTGAATTGATTGAACTGTTGATTGTTATTAGTTTTGTTAATACTTATTTTAATAGGCATATAGATACAAAATCTAAATCAAAATATTATAAAGTTAAGTGTTTGCTTACCAAACCAATTTCCTTTAGCATTAATCTATACTTAATTATGAATGAAATAAATTTATGATTCTTTTTTTACAAATATATCATATAATTCATTTAACAAAAGTTGAACTTTTACCAATTATAAATGAGGCTTATCTAACTCAACTAACTTGACTACATCATTTAAGTATGGCTTGTACGTGTTAGATTCTACATCAATTTTATATTAAAAAAACTCAAAAGCAATGTATACAAATATATAAGGTGTGTTACTTTAACAAAAAAAAAGGGTTCCATAATATAGCTACCTTAATTTTAATAATTAATTATGTGATTCAAGGTATTTATGTTAATTCTAGCTCCAAATTATATTTCAATACTTTGAGATTTTGATATGTAAACACATTTTCCATCGAAGTGTGGAACTGAAAAATGTTGAAGGTGGAAATTGTTTTATGTATGTTTTGTGATTGTTATTTATGGAAATTGTTTTATATATGTCTTGTGATTATTGAAAATGAAAATTGTTTATGTATGTTTTTATATTGTTGGAAATGGAAATCATTTTATGTATGTTTTGTGATTATTGGAAATGGAAATTGTTTAAAATTGTTGTAAATGAAAATTGTTTATGTATGTTTTGTGATTGATAGAAATGGAAAAAAATTTATGTATGTTTTATAATTAATGTAAATAGAAATTGTTTATGTATGTTCTCTAATTATTAGAAATCGAAATTATTTTATATATGTTTTGTGATTATTGGAAATAGAAATTATTGAAAATTGTTGGAAACAAAAATTGTTTATGTATGTGATGCGATCGTTAAACATGAAAATTGTTTATGTACGTTTTGTGATTAATATAAATGAAAATTGTTGGAATTGAAAATTGTTTATGTATGTTTTGTGATGTTTGAAACTTTAAATTGCAATTGTTCAAAATTGTTAAAAATGGAATTGTTGAAAATTGTTGGAAGTGGAAATTGTTTATGTATGTTTTGTAATGGTTAAATTGAAATTGTTGGAAAATGTTAGAAATGTTCATTACAATTTAAAACTTCGGGAAATGTATGTTATTATCATTATTAATTTCGATATAATTTTTTATAATTTTCTAATAATTAAATTTTTTTGCTTACTAGAAGTCTTAATAGCACAAGTAGTTCAACTGATCCAATTTCCATTGATAATATTGATCTTTGGTGGATTGAGTTTCTGAAAAACTAAATTTGGTAGATGTCAATGACTTGGAAAATAATATTGGATGAGAAAGCATTGACATATCATTTAGTGTATTAAATTTGAATGATAATGATGATAAAGCTCCTCTCAATGATGATTATTTTATACCAAACAATAACTGGGGTCAGTGTAGTTATAGCGAGCGTGTTCCCGTTGACGATTGAATTTCATTCCAGGTTTTTGTTTTTCCTCTTCTTTTAATTTTACTTATATTTGATTTTTATGTTAAATTATATATATGTAATGTAATTGTAAATGTAAATGTTTTTGTTTCAAGTTTAACTTCTACTTTATTGTTTCCTTGTCATGAACTCTTGTTGTAAATTGTAATAGTTAAGGATATTTATTGTTCTTTTTATTGAACGTTTTGATCTAATTATTATTTATTAAAATGATGAAATTGTATTATTGTAATATTTTAAATACTTTGTATTATTCTTAATTTAATATTTGTATGATGATGATTGTCTTTTTTCATATTGATTGTGGTTATTATTTATATGTGAAATATTTAAAAATTATTATTATTTCATATTAATTGTGATTATTATTTATTATTATAATTTTTGGAAATAGGTTTGATGTAAATTTGTAAAGTATACAGTATAACTGTACAATATACCAATGGACTATTTTGCAAAATTTAAAAATTTTCATGGACTATTTTATAAATTTAAAAAATTATTTGAATCGGTACCCGATATTGACTGGTACTGATACACTACTATACCAGGACTTAATCTGGTACGGTATTCGCAACTTGGGTATCACAAAACACCCCAACATTCAAAAGAAGGACAACTTTTTATGATGCAGTTAACGTTTCCGATTGAGTGTCAGCTATAGCCACTAGGAGTGAAGGAGGATCAATAAAGTGCTTTCAACAAGATTAATGCAATTCTGTTAAAGTTTGCCATGATTTTAGAGAACCATCTCAATTACCACATGATAGGAAACATAATCACCAGATCCATCTAAAAGGAGTGGAAGCCATTAATGTCAGATCATATAGATGCTCGGGAGTTTAGATGGACATCGTCGAGCAATCAATGAGAGAGTTTATGAAATAAGGCTTCATTAGACATAACTTTAGTATGCATGAATTATTTTTGGGCAATTTTTTGCAAGAATTATTTAGATTACAAGCAGTTAACTTGAAGTACTCAACAACTTATCATTCATCAATGGATGGATAGACCGAGGCGATCAACAAGATCCTAGAGGCTTATCTGAGATGTTTATGCAAAGAAACACCCCATAGATGGAGCGAATTGGGTAAAGTAAGGGCACTCTTCGGTGGGATCTCCTAATTGGGTAAAGTTAATTTGGATGATGGGATATGAATATCCGAGTCTAGGTTATGCGTAACTGGTTTAGATTATAAGTTATTTGCTTAGGGTTTGTTTGTTTTCATTTATATTTTTGATTTTCAGTTTTATTTTCAAATTTAGATAAAAACAACTTATTTATTTTTTGTTTTGGTTTCTGGCAGTTTTCAAAATTTATAAAAATTATAAAAATAGTTTTTAATTTATGTTTTTTCATAATTTGATTTATTATCAACTAAATGTATATTATTTAATTATTTAATACATTAATTATTAATATTAATTATGAATAATCTAATTTAATTTTATATTTAATTAACTAAAATTATAAATATTTAATTTATTTAATTAAATTAAATTTAAAATTATTAATAAATGTAATTAAATTTAAAATATCTTCAAAATATATAAAATTTAATTTTTAAATTATTTATTTTAATAAAATAAAATAATTTTTATTGATAATTTATCAATAAATATTATATAAGAGATTAAAATAAATTTAATTAATTAAAAATAATTTATCTTTAATTTTTATCTAATATGTTAATAATAATAATAATATAACTACATTAGCTTTAACAACAAAAAATGTTTTTGTTTCATAAACAAAAATTAAAAGTAAAAAACGAAAACTAAAAATTACAACGGAAAACAAAAATGGAATCAATCCTTCCCTTAGGCTATGTTTGGTTGGACGTAAAGTTTTTAATAGAATGGAATGAAATAGTTGATAATGGAATAGAACGTAAATGGATGTAATATTATAAAATCGTTGTTTAGGAAAGATGTAAGAGTTCATAACATATTGTGGTGAAATGCTGTTTGGATGAAGGGTTTAAAATGAAATATAGTGTAAAGTTGTTTACCATTTCAATTCCATCATAAACCTCCCAAATCAGAGGTTTTTTATTTTTGCTGTTTAGGATGGAATGAGATGTAACATGAAACCCTTATCTTCCATCTCATCCTACTCCATTTCATTCCATTATAAAACCTCATCCCAAATAATAGAATAATACTACATTACATTCCATTCTAATATAAAACCCTCAACTAAACATAGCCTTAGATATATGCTAAATTTTTATCTCTACTCTACCTTCATTATTTACAAATGTTTTTTTAATTTATATTATTCTTTAATGATTCCACTATATGAATTGCTATTTGGAAGGGATGGAATAGTTTATAATGTAATATAGTGAAATATTGTTTGGATGAAGGGTTTATAAGGTAATATAATGTAAAGTTGTTTATCATTTCACATTTTATTCTAAACCTTCCAAATCGGAGGTTTTTTTATTTTTACTATTTAGGATGGAATGAGATATACTATGAAATCTTCTTCTTCTATCTCATTTCATTCCATTATAAAACCTCCTCTCAAACGATGGAATAATATTACATTACATTCCATTCTATTATAAAACTCTCAACCAAACATAGCTTTAGATATCATGCCAAATTTTTAGCTCTACTATACCTTCATTATTTACAAATGTTTTTAATCTATATTATTCTTTAATGATTCCACTATATGTTTGTTATTATTTGTTTAAATTGTGTAAATTATATTACGTACAGTCCTCATTTTGACTCTCTTATTAACTGCAAAGCACGTTTCACAAAGTTAGTAGACCACCAAATGTAGGGAATTTGGGAAGTTCATCGATTGTGTATTCACATTTATATTGTTTCTACAGGTACCTTTTATTATCTTTTCCTAAATATTTGTAGTCACTTATAATTATAATATAATATTTTGCAATAGTTATTTTATTTATCTCTTTATCATTTATATCATTTAAAATGTAAAAGTTAGAATTTATCATATTTTCGTCATATAATACTGGTTGGGCCAGCTGCGCTAGGCCCAGGCCCATCTTCACATGACCACGGCCCGTCCGGCCCATCAGGAGTTAGACTCCCATGCAAACGCAAAGATCTACGTAAACCTAGCATCCACAGCATATATAAGGTACTATTCTACCGTAATTCAGGTATGAGACGATAACCCTAGCCATTCGTCTACAATTTCAGCTACCAAAACCTCTCACAAATACTGACTTGAGCGTCGGAGGGGCCTCTCGGGAAACAACTCCCGGCCTGCCGTTGTCTATTTTGCAGGTATCTCACAGCCGAAATCATACGAAACCATGGATCAGAACAACGACGTTCAACCTCAGCAGAATCCGGCTGAACCATGATATAAAATCTAATTAAAGAATAGCTTTAAAAAAAGAAATATCATCGAAGCAAGATAACACAATACCGCAGTTGTATTTGATCTAGTTAAATTTTTTTAAGAGAAATAATTTCTGATATGGCAAATTAAAACTCCTAGTTACTACAAATGATTAAAAGAATTGAACTTTTACTTATTCAAACTTTAATATAGTAAATGATCATTTCAATTACTTAACTCATTGAGTGCATTAGACATCAATAAAAAGAAGCATAACAAAGCAATCCAATATATAATAAATGAAATGCTTCCACAATAAGACCCAATTGCCTCCCATTCTTTAAAGTTTCAAAAGGGCTTCCACTTCTTGCAACTAAGAATAAAAGACTTAGCTAGCAATGAAAGGAGGGAAAAAATGACTTTGAGAAGCTATAAAATGTAGACAGAAGATGGATGGATTTGCTCATTCACACCTTGCCTTTATTTATAGCCATTTAACCCCATGTAAAGAATCTTATGGTCATGATCCTTTGGATCCCTAAAATATAACTTCATTGATTTCAACGCAAATATGGTCAAGATAAAGTTTTAAACTATTTTAAACACATTTTTCACTTACAGATTCGAATTCTATAAATTGCAATTTCTATTAAATGTGCCCTCGCCTAAAATCACGAAAAACTATTTTTTTCATATTTCAATTTGATTTCAATAATCTGATATGAATCAAAATAAGATGTTTTGTTAGTCCAAATCTACTTAATTCACCCTTAATTATTGTTGAGATTTCTTCTCTATTTAAAATTTTGAATTTGTATGAAGGCCCAATCATTTTTCTAGGCAAACATATTCTTCAACCCTTATCCTACAAAAATAAACAAATTTTTGACATATTAAGATAAGATTATGGAAGATTCTAAATGCTAAAAATTAGGCAAAATTATGACATACCAAATTCCCCTATGCCTAATCTTTGCTTGTCCTTAAGCAAGTTGATTTTAACAAGAAAATATGAATGGAGACAATTAAAGACAAGCTCAATCAAAAGCATGCATAAAGTCTTGGTGAATTTCCTTATGTTGTTCCCTCTTTCATACAAGCTTCTAGGCTTAAGTATTTACCTCAAACTCTTGCCACAAGGAATACATTACTATAAACTTGCACATAAATCAAATATCTCTTACCATTAACACATGATGGCATAAACCAAAAGGACTTCTATTAAATGGTTGTAATAGGTCCTGGGATAAGGGTTGGAAAGGAAGAATTATAAGCTAAAACCACAATTATTTAATAGGGCATTCAGATAAAATGCAGGGATTAAGAATAGAAGGCGACCAATTACTCATCTATAGATTTGAATATACTATGGTTGCAATTATTCATTTTTTTTAGAAATCATAAATTATTGATGCAAAAGTAAGCAGTAATAATACAAAATTACTACAAAATAAGTAACTTGGAATATAAAATTTAAAGCGAATTCCTTGTCATTCCCCAAATAAATTTAGAAATACCTTATTAAGATATGTAGTTAGGTAATAAGATGTATGATGGGTTAGGTTTATGATGTGGGTTTGACTACAAAGAAAGGAATTATAATTGGCTCAAAAGGATTCAACTAATGATGATTAAGGTGACCTTTTTAAGTTAAGTGGCTTAAATAAAGATGGCCTTTATCATATTCAAATCTTATGTAATCATAAAAATTCAAGTTAGTTCAATGCAAGTTCTAAAGGTATCCGAATGATGAGAAGCACGTATTAAAGAAAATTTGATACACATAAGATGTTTATATCCTTGAATGTTTAAGTGCTTAAAGTTTCCAAATAAATTCACCTAATCTTTATGCAATAATTCACTAATCAATTGTCTCTCTTTGTCTAAGTGCACATGTGTTTGTCCTTCATCTTAATTAATTTAAGTCTTAGTTTGCAGATATAGTCTAAGTTATTCAAAACATTTTAGTGAAAATCTCTTTGGCAGATCTTATATCATAAATTTCCAAAAGCTTTAGGTAAAAAAAGAATTTAAAGAGAATGTTCAAACAGTCTAAAAACTCAGAAAATCACAAAAATCAGAAATAGGTAACTTACCTTACACTTATTTAACAATATCCTCAATGTTTAAGTTAAAGCATAAAAAATAGGAAGTAAAAGAGGAAGAAGAAGTGACTATCCTATTTTTCTTTGTGTTTAGCATAGTGAAGAAGAATGAAAATTCATGGAGACGGTGGAAAAGGGGGCGTGAACCCAAAGTTTGAGAAGAAAATTATCAAATTGTTCTCCATTCAATACATTTTTCTCTCAGTCCTTTCTAATCGTGTTGGAATATTTTGTTGAGTTGAAAAAAAGGAAGGGACAACTTCTTGTGGGTTAGTAGTTGATTGTTTTGTAGTTGAAGGCCTCTTGTATTGGAAAGTCCTAGAAGATATAATAACTTAACTGAGTGGAAAAAATTCAAAATTGTTATTGGATTATTATATGATGATCCCCTTCTTGGCTAAACAATTTAGATATAAGGGTTCCATCTCACAAGCAATGTACATATCAATATTAGATAAATGATAAGTCAAATTATTTATATATGATTTTGGGATGAATGGGAGCTAATTTGACTTTTCTTTATGTGAATTTTGAGCTTTATTTGGTTAATTCTCACACATTTTAACTTTATTACTTAATAGGTGCAAATGGATAGATTTTGGGGAAAAAGGCATAACTTTTGCTGTAGATGTCGGATTAAGGTCATTCAAGTACACATTCGAAGAGGATTTCGAGTTTCGTGAAGACTCTAAGGAAAGATTTTGCTATCTAAAGGGTTCAATTTGCACATTTCTATAGATGCCCAGTGTATGTCCACCCAGCGGACATGATGTCCCTTCAAACACACATGAGCGGAGCTAGAAACTTGGAAAACCCGAGAAGGTCCACCCAGCTGACATGAAGTCCGCCTAACTAACATTTACTGGCCAAATTTGCTACGGAAGATAGAAAATGTCCGCCCAACGGACTTTGACGGCACTATTTCGATCCATATTACCCTGTTTAGCAAAAACTAGGTTTCTTTGAGCCTAAGACACTATAAATACTCATTTTTAAGATCAAAAAAGGGGGTTCTGCACTAAAAACGAGGCTACACAAAAGGAGGCACCCAAAAGAGGCAAAGAAGAAGATCAAGGAGGATTGAATCAAGCATTAGAAGTAATCTTGTTTTGTGTTCTCTCAATCTTCTCTATACTCTTTCTTGGATGTTGATTATCTTTATTTGTATGGATTCTTTTATCATGTTCTTGAACTAAACCCTATTTAGGGTTAAGGATGTAGCCTACTTTGGGATTTGATTTATATTATAAAGAGTTTAGATACTAGAAAAATCTTCAAGGTGAATGGACATAGATTGAAACCATTTCATGAGGATATGACGGACTCAAGTTTGATAGATACCGATTTTACACTCCCCCAAAACCTAGAAGATTGAGAAGAAAAAACTCCAATAAGCATAAGAAAGTTAAACAATTAGGCTCTTTAGTAGGTAACCTAAATATGATAATTTTTTAGTTTTTTAGTTATTTATAAGTTTGCATAGTTATTTTATTGGTTTATGTGAGAAATTTTGTCCTTTGGGCAAACTACTAAAGTTCATAGAGCAAGACCGTACCTTATACAATCAAAAGTTTAGGTTAATAGAACTTATGTTCCTGACTTATAAAGTTCACAAGGTGAGATCATGTCATATATAACTCAAGTTTAGGAAAACAATCGTTTAAATTTTAGAACGCTTAAAGGAATAAAGCTAGATCACACATTAGACAACTTAAGTTTATAATATTAAGTCCTTTAAGTTCTAGATTACTGAAATGAATAAATTGTTATCATGCCTTACAGATATTAGTAAATTTTTTTATTTTGAGGAACAATTGAGAATTTGTTTAAATAAAATAAATAAATAATAAAAAAGTATTGGCAATTTTTAGGACTTTTCATATATTTAATTTTAATTAAAAACATGCAAAAGCCCTAACATTTTTGTTGTCTTCTTTACAAAGCCTCCTAAGAGAAGTCATTTTTCCATATCATTGCCTTCTACACTTTCAATAGTCCATTCTACACAATTATTATCTTCCTCATTTTGCCCTCCATCCTACCATTTTTCCATGTTGTGTTCCTCTATGCATTCAGTCGTTCATTCTCCACACTATTGCTACTAGTTATTTCTCCAGGAACAGAACTCCTGTTCCCATTACTCTGTACCTACCCTGTTCCATGAGCATCCATCCATCTAATGGTCCTATTTATTAGATGGATGGATGCTCATGGAACAGGGTAGGTACAGAGTAATGGGAACAGGTGATCTGAACCTTATTTCTCCATGTTACCATCTCTCCACGCGTCACTTTCAACCATTCATTTTTATGTTGTCACTTTTGACCAATTGTAGCTTCTATATCGTGATTTTCTACCATTAGCTTCTAGTCGTTAGCCTCTAAGTTGTCAGTTCTCATGTTAATTTTACTGCTTCAATCAACTGTCATTGATGATTTCTTTCCACATCTTCATCAAAATTTTCCATTTTATTTGTTCTTTGATTTTCATTTTCTCTTCTAAACTTAAGTTTTTATTTTTTGTCAATTGACCGCGCGTCGTAACGCTAATCAAAATTAAAAATAACTACACTACTACTGTAGCAGTGGCAAGTCTAGGTCGATCCCACAGAGAGTGCGTGTAAAGTTTATGAAATGAAAATAATCGGTGTTTACGAAAAAAGGGGGTTTTTGATTTTTTTTTTTTGAAAGAAGAAAATAAAATAAAACAAACTAATAAAAACTAATTAAAGAAAACATGCAAAAATAATAAAAATGGGGAATTCGGTAGGGACCCGGTTCTTCGGT
>JAOTBA010000009.1:8003004-8016111 GCA_025629845.1 Erythroxylum squamatum | reverse complement strand
GGTGAACCAGTATAAAAATTACTGTGTCAAAATCTCTCAACTCTCTCTTTCTCATAATCGTGATATTCGATATTACTATTTTATACAAGTCTTAGAAAATCTTTTACATACGTGATTTACAGTAGTTGTTTTGAAACGAAGAAGTTTTGCAAAAGACTGTTCAGAAAGGGGTTTAATGGAAAGTTTACCACAATTCAACCCCCCCTTCTTATGCATCTATATATCATTTTTGAGTATTGTATTAACGTGTGATTCACTTCATATACTAATGGACTATTTTACAAATTTTAAAAATTGTAGGGACTATTTTATAAATTTAAAAAATTACCCGAAACGGTACCCGGTACTGACCGGTACCGGTACAGTTCCGTTCCAGAACTCAATCCGGTACCGAGTCCGGTACGGTATTCATAACTTTGTGAACGAATCATGTTATTTTGTGAATTATTTATGATTATTATTGTGTTTGAATTGAAAATTGCTAGCATTTTGATTTACTTTCAGATTTTATATCTAGAGTTTTAGAAATCTTATGTACGAATAGATTGTGACTAATAAGAGTTATATGGAATTCTAGAGATAAAACTATATAGATCTTCTGTGTTAAAGTAAAATCTAACAATAAAATTCATAGAACAAGTTAATATGTTCTTAGCGGTTTTAATTAGAAATATATATCAATCAATCAACTTAAGGATATGAACTATATTTCTTTAAAGAGTTTGGTTACAACTTTAAAACTTTCAATTCAAGAAACTATGTTTAATAATTCAATCAAGATAAATTTGAGGATAGAAAAGTTTTAACATCTAAATCTTGTTTATCAATTGGTTGCTTCAATCTTGTCTATTACTTTGGTTTGCTATTTTTGATTAGTATTTTGAGTTTAGTTAATTATTCCTTTTATGATAATCTTTTGCTTTGTTACATTAGACAATAAAAAGATAGCTATTATTAGCACTTGTAGTCCTGGGGTGAATGGTACTTGTTTTCACTAAACCATACTATAAGAATGAAGGTGCGCTTGCCTAGTTGATCTTTAGTATTGTTCGAAATTACATGCAATCAACCCCAGTAAATTTGTCACAATTTTTTAAAGATATTTGATATTTTTAAAATTAATGAAGTAATTGAAGATGTACTATGATTGAAGTTTTTCCCATTTTTATTAAGTAAAAGTTAATGAAGACACTACCTATAACTTCATGGGACGTATTTGTAGAGAAGTTCTTAGCATAGTACTTTCTATTAGTAAAGACTAAAAAGTTGTATAACTACATCTCTACCTTATGTATAGTATATAATAAGATATTCTATGAGACATAAGAAAGGCATAATGATCTGTTCAAAAGGTGGCCATACCTAAGTTACTTATATGGTTGCAAGTCCATATTCTCTATAATAGTTTGGACTATGCATCACAAAAGATGATTGATGTAGAATCAAAGGAAGTCTAAATAAAAAGACTTTAGAAGTCACTTATACATAATATATATGTGATCACTGCATTGGCTAACAAAATATAAGCACCGATAAGGATAATTGACAACCAAAGTAGTGGGACCAATATAAGCATTACGGTGTGAATAGTGTGGAGGAGGAAGTTGAAATAATGACTATCATGATGGAAATCCTTTTGGTAAACCAACTGAATAAGTTAACTATTGGCAAAATTTCTAAAGACCTTATAATAACTCCTAAAAGAACACTTACAATTCGAGGTGGGATATCATTCAAACATTTCTTAGGATAATCAAAGCAATCAAACCAGTTCACACTAGAACCAAATAGATTATTAGCTACGTTTTTTTTGGCAACAATATGCAAATAACCCATATATTTTAATACAGGCTATATGATAACAAGAAAGTAGACTAATTTAGGAGTTAATATTGAGAGATTATCTAATGTCACTTTTGAGCAGTTTGAGAGATTAAAATTGAAGGATTATTAGTTGACAATGTTAAATAAGAATTTAGAGTTTTAGATCAAAGAGTTAGTTAATTCCATCAATTGCTAGGGATAAGGATCCTTGCCAATTGAGATAAAAGTGAATTATAAGTAGTATGGTGTGAATTTTGAGTAATTAATGTAGGCTAAGGAGATGAACTATATTGAAAGAGAAGAGAGCATCTTCAATACTCCACATAAGAAAACTCAAATTTTTTTCTTATGGTGATTTCTACTATGGTATTAATGGAATAGACACTAAGGTTTATCACTCTTTCTAGGAATTCATGAAGTAAGATGCACCAACTTATGCCATCAAGAAAAGAGAATATAAAAGGTGAAGATGTCTAGGTTCCATATAATTATAAGAAGGCACGGGCATAAGACATCTCCATTAAGGCATAAGATCTTTACATAGCACTTATAAGATTCTAAAGAAAGAGGGCTACAATTCTATCAACTTATTTCACAATGGGAAATAAGGATAAAGTCCAGTTAAAAGACTTTAAAGAAGCACTTATTGGGAGACAATTTAATTATTTTATGAATAGTAATAGAGTTCTTAATTGTTAGGTTTTTTTAGTTTAGTTTTACATATCTTTGTTTTTTTGTGTTTTTCATTTTATGTGTTGTTCTTTTTGTTATTAATTTGTTCTTTTTTATTCAACTTTTTTACATATTTCATGGACTTATCATATGAAACATTAATAAAGGGCTCAAAGAATTTTTATTGTTTATTATTTTGCTTAATACTTGTACATTAAAGACAATATATGATTTAAATGTAGGAGAGAGGTTATTTTAAGTCTTAGTTGATTTAAATAAATTAGTCCATTTGTATTTAGCTTACTAATTAGTATCGATTACAGAATGCTAAGTAATGATTACTAAGTTTATTAAGGCGACTCATTAGAAGTTAGTTTACTTTATGATTCAATTATATTAGGTTAATAGATATGATCATTAATGATTAGCTTAGTTTAAACTTGATCTGGTGAGTTTGATAATTGATGCTTGAGTTGAATGATGAGACCATGTATATGATCTTAAAATGATTTGAGTTTAGAATTTAGCTTTATAAGAGGCTAAGTATTCCATATTGATCATGAATTAATATAAAAAATTAAATGAAAAAAGTGAGAGTTAATAAATTTTTTGAGTTAATTTTGATTTAAATAATGGGTCAAAATTATGAGTAGTACTAGTAGATATTTGAGATTGTTACCTTATTTAATAAGTGGAGGTATTTATGATAATTGTTAATATCATGTTGAAAGGTTAGAATAAAATATCAAACAAGCTCATCATGCTCCAATAATTTTACAAAAATAATTGCATTGGTTTATGTTCAATAAAGTTTATAAAGTATATATTATTTTATACTTTTTACTCATTTTATATTCATATTATATATAGAGCTAAATTATTTGATTAAGTTGATATTTGAAGGATTGTTAGCTTAGTTTGAGATTAAATTACAAGTTGGTGTAAGTATCTAAAGACCTAGGTAGTTGATAAACATGGAAATTAGGTAGATATTGATCATTCTTAGTCATTGTAATTAAATTGTTAACATTTTTAAAAATTAAATCTTGCTTAAGTTGATAGCTATGAGATTGATTTGTTTAAGGACTAGAAAAATCATAAATGTGATATTTTATATGCATGAAATGTACAATTTTATTATATTTTAACCCACATTACCTTAATTTATTCGGTTTTACGTTATATCTTAATTAATTAAATAGAAGTTGTTTAGTGAATGATGTTGGACAATTTTAGCCGAATGTGGTCTAACATATAACTATGTTATTAGGTGTGTACCCCTTTGGATAGAAATAACTAACAAAAAGATCCAATACAATCTAGAACATGAACTCTTTATTTAAAAAACTTTGGTGTTAAGAACACAGTTAGCTATACAAGAAAATGGAGATCGTGTCAAGTGACAAAGAAGAATTAAAATGATACATATTATAAAACACGAGAGTGTTAAAACATATGCTTTTCTTTGTAATGACTTGTGTAGAAACAATAGAGCACATAATTTAGGGCACAGTTGTGTTTCAGACCATGTTTGTGATGAAAAGTCCATTTAAAGGAGAAGTGAAAACCCTAAAAACTTATTGGTTTTAGTTGAAATTTTAGGTCAAGGTTAGCAGCATCCCAAGAGAGAGGTCTTAAAACACATCGTATAGTCATAATTAGCAAAGAGGAAGATAAAAATCATTCTAATGACATAGATTATATCAAGCAATGGAGATTTTCATTTAGGGAAACCTTTATAATGAGTTTTCTATTTTTTATTTATTATTTTTTCAAGAATGATTTGCAGTTAGTTATGTTTAAATCTAGATTAGATGGAACTTTAGTTTTTATTTATATATGGATTGACTTCAGTTTTCTTAATAAAGAGTTTTACATTTTAGAAGTACTAGTATTCTTCTTAATGTTGGATAGATGCAAACAAAACTTTAAAATTGATATAACTTTACATATAGATATTGTTAAAAGAACCTATGTGTAAATTGACTCAAGCTCCTATATTAAGGATTAAATATGGTACTAAGAATAAATTTATATGTTACTTTTATTATTAGGGTATTTTTATAAGATTTAATAAATTTTAAGCCATTCTTATATGTATTAATTAGATAGGGATATCAGTTAATCATTATAGGGATAGGTGTTTGTACATTAGAAAGTGACTATTTATTGCATTAGAATATGTAATCAATCTAATTATATAATTTCTAAATAATTAAATCAAGGATACAAGATGATTGCTTAGGTAAGTCTAGTCTAAGTGTTTTATCATGTTGGATTGCTTCTTGTTATTATTTGTTTGATTAAAGTTATTGGTATTTTGATCTATTAGTTTAATTTAATATTAGTTTTAATCGACCATACTCTTATTTGGTGACTATATAATATTATAAGGATTAAACATAATAGTTACACTATTCCATAAGATCAAATTGTACTTATCACTTTTCAATTACAAAACCATAGGTCCACTTGCCTGTAGTCTTATACTAGAATAACAAAAAAAATGAAAATTAAGTAAACATATCATATTTCATATTAATATTATGATCGATCTTATTACTTCCTCAAAATGATAGTTTGAGTGATAGAGATTCATCAAGAAGCTATAAAGAAGATGGATTACCTTCACTAACTACATCATAAATTCTTTAGAGCACAATGATACATTCTGAAAGAATTACCAAATGGGTTCTACTCTATTACATCGGGGACAATTAGAATATAATTTAATAGCATTGGATACTACTCTATATATTTTCGTTTTGTTAATCTCAATCATAATATTAAATTGAAAATGACTGGGGGTTCTTGGTAGTGTGTTTATAAATAGTTAAAAACGATTACTTTTCATTTCTCTAGTATGAAACTTTAGCATGATAGTGTTCGTTTTATTACTACCTTGTAATCATTGATTTGATTTGTTCCTTCATGAAAATTTATAAATGCTTTATGTTTAAAGTAAAAATAAATGGTGATTAGTAAGGTGGGGGAATGGGAGGAAAAAAGATGCGATAAGGGGAAGGTATCATGAATCCTTTACTTTCTTTTTTAATTCCTTCCTGATACAATGAAAATGGTAGTTACAATGACTCCACTATTTTTATACCCTACAATTGGTTTATTAGTTGTATTTTTAGTGATATAATTATTTAAAATCATTCTTTATCTTATACTTACTCAATTGTATATGATCAATTCCATAGGATAAATGAACAATGGAAATGAAATGATAAGATCATAATTATGAGATCTATATTGTATTTACGTAATATCCCTAAAATTTTCCTAGTCATTGTTCTATTAAGACTGGATATTAATAAATTGTAAAAATAATAGTACAATTTATGTTTCTTCCTTATAAAAGTAGTAGTCAATCTCATAGATTAAAATATAGAAATACCTAAAAATATGTGTTCTTGTTAGTAAACAGTTTCGTTAAACTGATTCTACATATGAATTCCATTTGGAACATTACGTGTATGTCTCTGAAAATTCTTATTGTGATGATTGTATAATTGTTCCTTTGGCTTTAGATCTCTAAAATATCTCATATAGAGATTATTATTGATTCTATTTATGGCCTATCTCTGTTAAGGATAGCTGAATCGATAGTTATTTGGTATAATATGAATTATATGGAGATAGCTAAGTGATCAATAAAGAATTCATTACCCTAAACTGATTAGGGAGAATATTTCATTGTTCTCAATTAGTATTGATTTGAAAAAATCCTTGGCTAAGGTAAAATGACACTTAAAAGAATAGTTTTTTAAATGTCATTAAAGAACTAATTAATAATAGTTTAGAACTAACATGATTGAACTCTAATAAAGTAGACATTGATCCTAGAGTCTATGTCTATTCATAACATTGTATGATAGAAAGATTGAATTGTACAAAAGAAATTATGCACTAAAAGGTTAGTCAAAACTACTTTGACATTCTTAATATTTAGGTGGTCATGATGTGTTGCTAAACCAATCTTGATTTATGGATATAAATTATTTAATTAGAGAATTAAATATAAATAAAAGAGTTTACCTTTTATAAGATTAGATATGATTTAATGTTGTATTTTGTATCTATAGCCAATATATTTAGGAACTTAATGAATCAAACAAAAAGAATAGTTAAAGAAAAGAAGTATTTTAAGCAAGTTAGACTTGATTGTAAAATTTAATAAATTTTAGGATTGAATATAACATATTTAATGAATAAGGACCAACATAAGATATTAGACCTTATTTGCATCCAATTAATTCTAATTAAAGTTTTATTGAATTCAAGATTTGATTTCAATTAAATTACTAAAATTTCTAAACTTATTATAAATAGGATCAAAGTCTAAAGGAGTTATCACTTCTTACCTACCCTCTCTACACCACTTTTAGAGTTCTCTCAACATGTTTATGTAGACTGCTAGAGATAAAACACATGTACATCTATAGTGGTTGCAACTATCCAATTCCATAAGCAATTCGTAGGAAACGACAAAAAAAAAATTTATAATTTACATTTACATTTACCCTTATTATGTTATATATTTTAAGTGATTTTGAATTTTCAAAAATCAAATAAAAAGTTTGTTTTCTTATTTTTATATGTAAGATGGAATCTTGGCCCAATTTCCTAGCATCTACTTACTTAGGAACAAAAGAATATACTGGGGAAGACCATTGTGAATAAGTAAAAATAGTTTTAAGTACCTTTCCTAGCTCTTTTTTGGAAATTAGGTACCTTTTTATGGCTTTACTTTATTTATGAATCCCTTTATGCTATTTAAGTATAATGAGGTGGATCAATAAATAATTTTTGTAAAAATAAAAAGAACTAAAATTGTACGAGAAGTGTTGTCATGTTTCCTTTTGTAGCCATGGATATACAAGGTGGCATCATTGAGAGATCTGCTTTAGTTGTAGATAGGAAATGCTATGTCACTCATGAAGGGAAATGTTGGCCCATCATACCTTCTAAAGTTTTTTAAAAAGCTTTAGGACCATACTGGTCATGTACAGTGACCATGGTCACTGTAATTGTATAAAACATGCTAAAATCAAATTTGTATATACACGAGCATGTACACAAGTGTGTCCAAAACCATGAATACCTAAAAGTTCCCGTGTGTACTTAAAAGTTCCTTAAAAACTAAAAATTTTCATTCAAAGCAACAAAAATTAACTACCATACCAAAGAATCAAATGAAGATGTTAACCTAACATAAAATACATTGAAAACTAATGAAATCCTAAACTAAAGCTAAAAAATAAAGATAATAAAATCAAACAAAACTATCCAAATACTTAGATTGTCTCTTAATTGGCACTTATTCGACGTCTTTAGCTCAATGTACCTATTATGTTTAAGGTTTCTTATAGAGACTAACTTAATTGTTTCCTTATAGTTGGTTCCTTAACCTTTAAATAAGTTAACTGCTTTTTTTTCTTGTACTACATTTTTCATCCTTTTTTTTTCTTGAATTGGAAGCAACTCTGGTGGACCTTTAAAAGAAGAATCCCATAAAAATTTAAAAACTTAATTATCAAATAAATCACTAGAATCATCAGAATTCACAAGGTTAAGAGAATGATTCAAGACATTAGACATTGTAAATATGACCTCTTTGTTCCTAACCCTAATTACTAGCTTTCCCTTAATAACATCAGTAATTGACCTAACAATGGCTAAAAAAGGGTCGACTTAGAACTAGAAATACCTCTACATCTTCCTCTTTGTCAAAAATTACAAAATCAAGTATGAAGATGAACTTATCGAAAGAAGCAATCTGATGTACTAACTATTAAGAAGACACCGGAAGTAATTTGATGTATCTTATGAAAATAAAGGAAACAACACAGAGAAATTTGCAAGCCCCTCTAAGAGGCTAATTTAACAGATTTTTATTCTAAAGAAAAACAAATTGCGGTAGAATGTACTACAAAAACTATTGATGAGCAAACTCAAGAACCTAATGGAATATCAACACGTGATTTCAATAGTTCTACATTTTATGGAATAGCAGTGGCAGCACTGAAGTAAGTGATGGTTGCATGTCAGATACTCAGGGTGATGTTTCATGTTCATATGACCTAATTACCGAATAGACTTAACAACCCGTGTGTACTATCAAATCACAGTCTATGTTTTATGGTAAAGACTTTTACTCGAGACTATAATGAAGTAAATCACTTGTTAATATAGAAATCACGTATAATATGTAAAATATATAAGAAAGGGGGGGGAGTGGGGGTTTAAATTGTGTCAGATCGTTCAAGATATTAATCTTTAAAAAACTTCTTGATTTTTTTGACAAATTCAGATGATTACAAAACAATTCACTTAATTTGGTGAGTAATATAATGGAAAAAATCAGTATCTATTCTTCTAACAACAAGAAAATTAAAAAGATAAGAGTTAGAGAATATGACGCCACGATTTATCCTGGTTCACCCTTAACCTTAGGCTACGTCCAGTCCTTAGAGTCTGTCTGAGATTTCTGCTATAACTTTCAACATTACAAGTATTATTTCTACACTTCCAGAGCCTCTTTAGGTCTCTTTCACAAAGTATTCTTTATCTGCTTTCTTAGCCTCTTCAAGCTTTAGCATTTCTTTCTCTCTAAAAGATATTGTTTGAGCTTCATGTTACAGATGTATTTGCTCTCTTTTTCTCACTTGAGCTTTTTCAATCACAATTCTTTTCTCTCTTTGTCTTGTATCGTTTTGTATCATAGAGTAGTGTATTTTTGTTTACGACTATAACTACTATTTATAGCCTAAATCTTCAACAGTCTTCTTGAGAATTCTACTTGTCGAATATTCTCAAAACAGTTATTAGTCGAGTCTTGTAACTAACTTCAACTAACTGACGTTCTAGTACATTCTTCAATTTCCATCGTCTTGCATAGTTTCATATGCTTCGTCTGGTGTCTCATAGACGAAGCACTTCGTCTGGTGTCTTAGACTAAGCACTTCATCTTCGTCTAATTCGTCTTATTCAGCTTTTACTAACGTATCATCTTGATCTGATGATTTGTGCTACTTAAACTTATCTACGCACTTAATAAATTTATCAAAGAAGTTCACACACTTCTATGATTATTATTATTTGACTTTCATCAAAATTAATAAAAGAAGTGAAGTCTTCTTGACTTAACACACGTCTCCCGCTCTTCTAGTTCCAAATCACCTATGAAAAGCTCAGAACATTTCCTGCTGCCTTCCTCTCCTAATTGCCTCCAAAAGTGTCTTTTATATGAATTTCTAGGTTTTTGGTCGATGCACGGTCTCTTACACGATCGTTCATAATCAAAATTCTCAGAATATCGTGAAAGGCCACAGCTTTAAAGAAGCACACGATCATATGCACGCCTATGCATCCCTTCAGATAGTCAAATCTCTATTTTACATTGTTTTTTCGTCAGAATTCTCCTCCTTTAAGTCCATAAAGGCAATTATAATATGTATACACACTTGAAATGAATTAATTACCAAATATATAGAAAAGTATCAAATATCAAGCAAAAACACATTAAATATAGGGTAAAAATATACTCAATTATCCATCTATTAGATATCCCACACTTAAGCTTTTGCTTGTTCTCAAGCAAACGATAATCAAAATTATAAATTTTACAACATTAATCCATCGTCAATTTCAACCTGTCCATTACTATACATTATCATATCCTATCTAATAAAATTAACATATCCTAAAATTAATTTCCTAAGTAATATCAATAATAATCACATCAATAATCGCATTGAAATCAAAAGCATATCTCTTTACACCATCACCAGGATTTCGCTCAATACACTCAAGTGTTTAGGGTAAAAAGTATCAAAACTCTTAATCCATGCATAGTAGAATTCTTACTATATGTTTGCAATAAAATCACATCTCCACCATTTATGTACAAACTAGAAACAAAAATCAAAAGGTCTTTGTATAGGTTGTAATAGGATTTAGGTATGGTATGATTGGGATAGTGAAGGGGTCATGTGTAGGAAATTTACTAACAAAAACAAGGCTTGTTTACAAAACACACAGGTCCTTTCATCACAAAACTAATGGTACTACATACTTTACTTTTATATACTTGGTTTTTTTTTGCAACAATAAACCAATTTGAGAATTTAGTACCACAATTCAACAGATATTGGACCTTTCACAATTTCAAATCTCAATAAGTAAATAAAATAAATAACCTTCAAGGTTCAAAATAATATACAGGTCTTTAAAGAAAATTAGGATAGAGGTTTATCATTTGGATTTATGCAATGAAAAAGGATAAGGTTCAACTTGGTTATTCCTAAAGGTAACTTTTATAGGTATGGTAATTTTCAAAGAACTAGGCTAAGCAAGTTGGTGTGTAGCATCCCATTTTCCCATATTAAGGGTTAGAACCCTAGATAACAGCATAGGAGAGATATTGTTGAGAAATTAGCAAATGCATTTCATACTCATGTATAATATTAGCATACACATACGTGAATTTGACTTTTCTGTACACATTACAATGACTGTTCATGCACTCATTTGACTTATTCCGAGATATAAATGATTATGATATGAATAGTGAATATTTTGTCTTGAAAATTGATTTGGTGAATTATATTATTGACTTAGAATTTGTGGTGAAAGTTTAGGAAAATTCTAAAATTATGGGTATTTTTGGACTAGGAAAAATACCAAGTGGCAAGACAATTGATAAATGACAGTAGAAATAAATGTCAAAAGGCAGTAAAAATTATTGATAAGTGACATTAAAATTTAATGACAAGTGTCATAGAAAATTGGGACACAATTGGATTATAAATTGAGAGACAAATGGACTGATTATTAAGAGTCATGTGTTAGCTTAAGTAAAAATCCAAGTAACATAATTCTTTATGTGGTAAGTGTCATGACACTCACCAAGCATTAAGCCCACGACATATACATTGAAAGACCATCTTTTAATTGCCTTTCATTTTCACTACAAGTTCTCTTCTTCATTTTCTTCTTTTCCATTCATCATACTCACCCTCACTCTCACAACCCAACCCTCAATGTTGAGCTTTACTATCATCCTTCACTTTGCCAATCCAAGATCCTTGTTGTCTTCTTCTTCTTGATGAAAACCTAACCTATTCCTCCTTGAAGAGTTGATGATCGTATAAGCTTGGAAAGCTAAGGTTTGTGTGATTTTAAAGAAGCTTGGAGTTTTATCATGTAAGTTATACATTAATCTTCATGGGTTGTGTATATATAAAGATTTATGATGATAGTTAGAGAAAAAATGAAGGTGATAATGGAGTAGAATGTGTGCAAAAATTTGATGAATGTATGTATACATTGATGTTCTGTTTTTGTGTTTATGATCAACCATAGTTTATGATTTGTTTATGAGTGATATTGAGCCAAAATGGAGCTAAGAATGAAGAGGAAATGAAGTAGAAGAGATGATCCATGTACAAGATGTGTTAGATGTAAAATGTAGGAGTTAAAAATTTGGAAAATTGAAAGAGAATGGCTGGAATATGTTAGCTGTAACGTTTCCACTGGACATACATCTATATTTTAGCCATATCTTGATCTGTAGACATCCAAATGGGATGATTTTAAGTTTAGATTAAACTAGAGACAGATGGACATATTGTTCATGAAGGATTTGAATTTCATTTCTATCTCTAAGTTTTTCAAATTTTGGCTTGAAGTTGAGTATTGTGTACTGTCACAGTTTGGGAGCATTCTGTAGTATTTTGAGTATAACTTTCAGAATACTGGACCAAACTGCATGAAATTGATGTCATTAGAAACTTAAGACAAAAAGAAACATTTGTTTAGAAGAATGTATTGCCAAAATACCTCATTTTCATTGTCAAATGTATGATCGTGACAGAGAAGAAGTTGCACAATTATGACAGAGAAGGATTATTGGGTATTTGCACGATCATGCACAAGTACGATCATGCAGTACTATCTTCTTACCCTACCTTGATGTTTTTGGACTTAATTGACATTTGAAATGAACCTAGATGGTTGCTTTAATAAGTGGTAAAGTGATTGATGAGTTTAGGATGTCTATTGACATTAGAATTGAAGAATGGATTGACTTAATATGAATGTATCTCAATTTGAATGTTATGAGTTGTTAATGATGTAAAAGTGTTCTTCGAAATGCTAATATGATTATAAAGAGATGAGTAATGTGTATCAAGTAAGAATGAATGAGAGTTTTCAAGTAGGAATGATCATGAGATGTTAATAAAGGTAACTTACCTAGAATAGTCAAATTGAGCATGCATTATATATAACACATATACATGTGTGTACGATTGAATGTTTATGTGATTATACAATTAGGAATGTGTGTGAAATGTGTTAAGCCAAAATGACTTTACGATTAATGATTTTGATGAAAAACAAATAATAAAGCAAAAGCAGACGCAAGTAAAAAGCAGACGGAAGGAAAAGCAGACACAAGTAAAAAGCAAAAGGAAGGAAAAGCAGACGCAAGTAAAAGCAGAGGGAAGCAAAAACAGACGGAAGCAAAAGCAGACGCTAGACGCAAAAGAAGAAAGCAGACGGAAGAATCAAGAAGACACATCAGCTTGAGTTAGTTACAGA
>JAOTBA010000009.1:7964782-7990215 GCA_025629845.1 Erythroxylum squamatum | reverse complement strand
TGAACTCCATTTCTTAAAACCTTGTTAAATGCATCTTAGTGTGTGTTAATGGATAAGCTAATGCAAGTGGTCAATTTCGATCAAGCATAATCTCAATATCAAACACAACTAGGTAGATAAAAGAGAGTTAACACAATCTCCAAAAAGACATATATGAGACTTCATATATTAACCATCCAAGTTCTACATAAACAAATCCATAACACAATATATTGTTCAACACTTGATTAAACTCTAATCAAGAAAATCTAACTACAAGGCAAAAATCCTAACTCTGGAGTTCATAACAATGTAGTTAAACATGACAATGTATAAACTACTCCTCTTTGAAGCCCGTCGAACTCAAGCCATCGCTACATCTTCAAGAGAAAATGGTGCTTAGCCAAGCATCACTTCGGGAACCCTCACAACTGTAAGCACACCGATAGCATCCATGGCAGCAGCAGCAAATGATGAAGGCGACGATGAGAAGTGGATGGAATTAATGGATGAAGGTCGAGAGTGAGAGGTATGAGTGTCGGCTGTGGAGGTCGAGAGTGTCTCGGTGTATCTTCGTGATGTCTCTGTAACCTAATTTGGTAGGTTTTTAAGTGATGGATTGGTGGGTCAGGTCAAACAATGAGGGATTTTTCCAAATATGGTTCAAGTTTTCGATGGTTCGCCGCAATGACAGATAAGTTCGCTGCAGCGTACTTTTCCTAAAAGGTTTTTTCTTTTTGTTGGATTTTTTGTCGTGGCGAAATAATTAATTTTCGCCGCGGCGAACTTTTCCTGAAAGTTCAGCCCGAATTCTTCATGTTTCGCCGTGGTGACAGGTCTGTTTTGCTGCGGTGAAAGTCCTGTAGTGCCTTTGCTCTTGTTGGCTTCATTTCAACACATTGACTCCTTTCTCCTTGAGGTTCCTACAATCAATAATAGCAATTTGCAGTATCAATTGTTCTTAAAAAAATAATAGTGCAATTAATATCAATTTGTAACAATTTTTACTATCAAATTGCATAAAATACAAGTACACACTCAAAGATTAATTTAAGCACAAAATCAAGAATTAGGAGTCAAAAAGTTTATTAAAAGCCAAGAAAGTGTCGGCAATTTATATAGTAAACTTGGGCTCAATCAGCTTGGAATGTTGATTTCTTGCTATGATTTTTGAAAATCATTCATCTTTGTTTATGATTATATAGTCTTGGAAAATTATGAAAATTGAGTAAATGTTTTGGGTCAATGAGCTAAATTTGGATGTTTTGCCCGAGGACGAACAAAAGCTAAGTGTGGGGGAAATTGATATGTGTTTAATTGTTGATATATTTAATCATTTAGACTTAGCAATTATTGACATAAAAATGCTTAAGATACTCACTTTAATTCATATAAGATTTTAGGTACAATTTGGGAGCAAAGAAATTAAAGTGAGTCGGAAGCATTACATTTGGGTTATTTTTCGAAGATTTATTTTTGCTTGTCTTCATAAAGCAAGAAGAAGAAAAAACGAAAGACAAGAAAAATTAAAATAGGATAATTAAAAGTGCTTGTTTAAAAAAAAGGAATTGATGCAGAGTGAAAACACTGCGTTATCGCTACGTGAATACGCTTCGTTGAAGCAGCTACGTTGCGTGAAAACGCAGCGTTTGCTGCTTCACGCAGAAAAAAACAGTATTTTTTAAGATGCTGAAAAGGGAGCAACAAAGCAGCGTAATGAAGGGGGCATGACCAAGAGGCTACAGTAGGTCCATCCACGCTAGAGAGGAATGACGACGCACAAGGAGCTCCAGGGGCAGCGCATAAGGGAAGCAAGGGACGCGGTCACGCAGGCATAAGAGGATTTAAGAGCAAGCGAAATTAAATGGTCAAATCAAATGCACAGTGTCAATACAACAAATACAAGCACAGTAGCGGAAACAAGAGGGAAGCTGTGTAGGCATGAAGACAGGCACAGTGGAGGCGCCGCAGCTGCATCTTCAGTGGGCTTGCGTGACGCCGAAGCTTGCGGTATTGAACAGTGAGAAATTAAAGGGGTATTTAAGTAGGGACATTGGATGGGGACTGAAGCAATTTTTTGGGGAAGACCTATGAAGGGCTAGACATCTCGACGCCGGTTCAGAGGTGACATCTACGTCGATAACCTGGTGTTAAGTAATTTTTTTAATTTTTTGTTATTTCTTTCTCTCATTAGGAATTTATTGTGTTATCCTATTTTAATTAAATTGGGTATTGTGTATGGATAATCAGATTTTTGTTATTATTCGGTTATTTGTGTATGAACCTATTGGGTATTATGAGTGATGATTTTAATGCGTTCATTGAATCATTAATTTCAAATCCATTGTTAGAATTTCGATATAATCCGTAATTGTTATGTTGAAATTCATACGTAGCGACTGATGATTCGTAATTATTGGGGATAACATGACCTAGGTTAAATGACGTATCGTATGTGGTTGTTGCCTTGATTAATTGGTTTTTCTAATTCACAATGCTACTGCCTAATTAAATCTAGAGTTCGTATCCTAGGTTGTTAGGTGGTTATGTTTAATTAACGATCGTATCTTGATTAAACAAAACCTAAGGAAAAACTCGGGTTAATTATTAACCCACGATTAATAGCTGCTAGGAGAGGTTACGGAATAACAAATTAATAAAATATGCTTAGTCAGGGTATAGGCCGAGATTGAACCAAAGAATCGGGTCCCTACCGAATTTCCTACATTTATCATTTTATTGCATGTTTTCTTTAATTTGTTTTTATCAGTTAGTTTTATTTTATTTTCTTCTTTAAAAATCCAAAACCCCCCTTAAACCTAAATATCGATTAATTTTATTTCATAGACTTTACACACACTCTCTGTGGGATCAACCTAGACTCGTGGCTGCTACAGTAGTAGTCTAGTTATTTTATTTTGACTAGCGTTACGACGCGCGGTCACTTTGTTTAATGTTGGATCTCTCTCCTAGAATTGTTTATGTTATCCTTTTCTTAAGCGATTTGGGTATTCATGTACAGATAATCGTACTGTTGTTATCGTTATATTGTTTATGTCATGAACCCATTGCTAGAATCGTTAATACAATCCTTAATCATAGTATTTGGATTCATTGCTATAATACTCATTATAATCTGTAATTGTTGTGTTGAGATTCATTTGTGGCAACTAATGGTTTCAAATCATTAAGGATAACTTAACCTAGGTTGAATGACCCGAGCTTAGGTGGTTGTTTATTAGATTGGTTTATTTTTCATATTGTAATGCGGTTGTCCAATTAAATCTAGAGAGCGTATTCTAGGTTATTCGATAGTTAGGTTTAATTAATGATTGTATCTTAATTAAACATAACTTAAGGGAAAACCGGGATTAATGGAGCTTATTGTTAGTTTACGACCAATAGTTTTAAGAGAGTTATGCAAGCATTATATTAGTGAAAGATGTTTAATCATGTGTAGGCCGAGATTGATCTGAAAGATGTTTCTTTATAAATGTTTCTTCTCGTTATTTGTTAATTTTTAAACATTTGTTAGTGTTGGTGTATGGTAGTAACCAGATCTCCTCATAGAGAACCGAAGCAACTTGATCCGAAGATCAAAAGGACATTGCGGAGGTTATAACGAAGGAAAGCAAGAACAAATCTGGGAGTAGAACAAGTAATTGAATTCAAAGAAGTAATGGAAAATCCAAGAAAACTAAAAGAGTTGGTTGCACTAGACTTAACCCAAAGGACCTTATGCATTACATTTCCTAATGTTGCTGAGCATGTTACCTTTGAACTTAAGTCTGGATTGATACATTTTTTGCCTAATTTTCATGGCCTTTTAGGTGAGGATGCGCATAAGTATCTCAAGGAGCTCGATGTGGTTTGTCTAAGCATGAAGCCTCTAGGGGTGACAAACAAGCAAATCATGTTGAGGGCTTTTCTATTCTCACTTAAAAATACAAAAAAAAGACTGGTTGTTTGATCTACCTACCGGGAGTGTAAACACATGGATAGAGATGAAGTGACTATTCTTGGAAAAATATTTTCCAGCATCAAAGGCAGCGAGTATTCGGAAGGAAATTTGTCGCATGAAGCAACATAATGGAGAATCCCTTTACGAGTACTGGGAGCGCTTTAAGAAGTTGTGCGTCAGCTGTCCCCATCATAACATACTCGAACAACTCCTTATCTAGAATTTCTATGAGGGATTTTTTCCTATGGAGAGAAGTTTGGATGATGCGTCGAGTGGTGGAGCATTGTACAAAAAGACTCCTATGCAGGCTCATATTTTGATTGAGAGAATGGCCGTTAACGCTCTACAATTCGACACTCACAACGATGTTTGTCGTGTGAATGAGGGAAATAATTCATCTATTGAACAATGTTTGGATTCGCTAACGTCTTTTGTTAGAAAACTTACAGTTGGATAAGCACAGGTAAAGATATGTGGAATATGTGCAAACACAAGTCATGTGACTAATGAGTGCCCGACATTGCAAGAGGGAAGTATAGAGTATGTCGAAGCTACAGGAGGGAATTTTTCTAACCAGTACAACTCGTACTCCCAGACGTATAACCCAGGTTGGAGGGATTATCCCAACTTGAATTACTGGGGGGGGGGGATAGGTAGTAGAACTACTTTCCAAATCGTCCACAAGGACCGCAACAATTCTAACCAAGACCATAAGCTTCTTCCTCATATTCAAGTACTTTAGAAGATTTGATGAAGTTCATTGCTAATTACACTCTGCAACTTCTGCAGGAAGTAAAATCAAACTTCCAAAACTTGGAATGTCAAATGGATCAGATGGCAGTAAGGATTGATCATCTAGAATCACAAAGTGGAGGACAACTGCCATCACAATTGGAGACAAATGTGAAGAATGTTAGTGCAATCATCTTGAGGAGTGATAGGAAGCTTGAGGACCCTAATAAAATTACTTAAAAGATGGCTAATGAGGAAAATATTGAGAGGGAACTCGAAGAAAAAAGGGATATGCCATCAAGCTCAAAGGCAAATGCTGAATCCCCAATTGTTGGAAAGACTAATCCTCCACCTTTTTCTAGCAGGTTAGCAAAGTAAAATAAAGAGGATAGGGATAAAGAGATTTGGGAGACCTTTTAGAAGGTTGAGGTGAACATCCCACTGTTAGAAGCGATCGAGCAAGTGTTGAGGTATGTGAAATTCCTTAAGGAATTATGTATAAACAAGCGAAAGTTAAAAGGTAATGGAAGGATTGGGATGAGTGAAATTGTTTCTACAATTTTCAAAAAGAAAATACCTCCTAAGTGTAAGGACCCAGATATGTTTACTATTCCTTGCAAAATTAGTAACACTGAGATTAAACAAGCCGTGCTAGATTTAGGAGCATCAATTAATGTTATGCCTCGTTCTATGTGTGTTTCTTTAAATTTAGGTCCATTAAAAGAAACTAGTGTTATCATACAATTGGTTGATCGTTCTAATGCTTACCCAAATGGGGTGAATGAGGATGTTCTTGTGCAGGTAAATGAGCCAATATTTTATGTTGACTTTTCTGTGGTTGATATGAATGATGAAACTTCCGATAACCTAATACCTATCTTACTAAGGACGCCATTTCTCAAAACGACCTAAACTAAGATAGATGTTCGTGAGGGTATCCTCACGATGGAATTCGGTAGGGGAGTTACTTGGTTTATTATTTTTGACATTAATAAGCACTCCCATAATGACCACTATGCTTTTTCAATTAATGTGATTGACCTTTTAGTGTAGGAAGATTGTAAGCAGAAACATACAAATAAACATGAAGCAATTTCCACAAAAGAGATGACCAAAGGTTTTAATGTCTCACCAGAAAGCTTTACCATTGGTCAAAAAGTGCTTCTTTATTGTGTTAATTATAAATTGTTTCTACATAAATGTCATCCTTATTGGGTTGATCCTTTTGTGATAACTAATGTTTTTCCTTATGTTGTAGTAGAGATTAAAAGTTTAAAAATAGAAATTGCATTTAGATGATCATCGACTTAAGCCTTCTTTCAATGAAGGTCAACTGGAAAATGCCAAAGACGTGATTCCAAGGAATCAAAATTTCGTAACTTTATGAGAGCAACATGGGGTTGAGCTAACGATAATAAACAAAGACACTATTTGGGAGGCAACCTAAGGGAAGTTGATTTCTTTTTATTTACATTCTCGCATTTGTTATTTTTGTTAAATGTTCCATTTCCTACATTTGATGTTACAGCGGGGACAATGTAAGTTTTAACTATGGGAGTGGAGATCTTAGTTTTTATGCATGTTTTGAGCTTAATTTTAGCTTATGCGATTTCTTAGGCAGTTTCCAAAATCAAACAAACAAAATAAAAAATTTTCTTCTTCTATTGCTTTTAAAATTATATAGTCATAATTAGAGTATGAATTGACTAGAAAAATCAATGGCAACTTTAGCATGTACTTTTGCTCTTGTGATAATTTAATGTGCATTATTCTTAGAAGAGTGGTGATTAGTGGTGTAACAGCCCCTATATGGAACCTATAACCATCCACACATATAGCAACCAAATTGCTATACATGCATTCAAGGTATACAATTCTATTCAATGCTATACATATACATATTACAAACTCCCCAATGCTTAACATTATCATTTAATAGTAGTAATATATCTTTACATTTAAATGGTAATCCAAAAGAAAATATACAATTTCCTTTCTTCATTACATGGACAATCATTTGTAACTAAAAGCACATTCCCAAAAGTACTTTTTCTTCCATCTGTTAGCCTTGGTTCCTACAGATGTTCTTTGTACCTCACTCCTATGACTTGGACCTACGCGGATTAACACCTGTGCTAAGCTTGAAAGCTTAGTAGGGAAAGCACTTAGTTTGGACAACCACTCACAACAGTCATCCGCCAAGCACACACATTCAAAAATATCACAACTCATATACTATAAATCCACATTCATGAACCAAACATTGATACCCAATGCTCATGTAAACAATGATGATAAACTTAAGCAAAGTACATAATGCAAATATACTTTAACATATTATCCATATACTAAAAATGCACATTTATAAGCCAAATATTGATATGATACAAATTATCTATATAATTGCACATCATTGCAATTCATCATTACAACTAATACAAATGCTCACCAATATCGATTATTAATGTTGTCATCCTGCATTTCTTATTTATTACCGTTAAGTTTCCTTTCTGTGTTAAGCTTACACATCTTCTGTGGTTGTGAATAACGGGTGTTGTGGATATTCGAAGATATTAAACCGCGAACACCTGAAGGTATCGAATTGTGGATACCCGAAGGTATCGAACTGTGGATACCTAAAAGAATCGAACTATGAATTTTCTTTGGAATGCATTATGTGAGGGGGAATACAAATATTGGCTTACGATTCAATCAACTTCCCGAGATTGTAAAGCTTAGAATTCCTTGGTTTTCAAAGACACGACACGGAGACAATGGTTATGTCTTGTTCTTTGATTTTCATCAATTTAATTATTTACATTCTCAGAAGCACAAAAGAAAGAGAGAATATTTTTTTGGGTTGTATTCTTGAAGCGACAAAGTTATTAGTAGGGACTCTTTTACCTTAGGATAACCGTATATGCTCCAAGTGACAGTTACAGTAAGGACTAAGGAGATCCAGCCAATGACTCAAAACGACAAAAATTGCAAAACTTGTGTGGTCTCGTAATGTGTGAGGAAAAGGACCATACATATTCATAAGGGATAAGGCTGCAGTCTACAGTTTTCATAAGTATTAGCTCAGGATAATAAGCGTTTTTACATGCAATTATGGGATTTGTTGAAACAACGTAGTTTGCGAAAGGTTCCTCAGAAAGAAAAAAAAATGATTATATCATTGTAGGACAGATTTATAAGTTCTACGTGGCAATCTAAGGGACTCAGGTGCTATTAGTTTATTCTTCTCCACATAAAGGAAATCACCTTGGAATTATTAAAGGACCCTTATCAGTACCTCAGCGCACCAAGGCCTTATCTGCTTGGTGTAGAGAGCTAACGAGCCGTTGAGCAACAACAATGGCGGAAGAGGTGATACTGTTGGACTTCTGGTGCAGCCCTTATGGGACGAGGGTGAGAATAGCACTGGCGGAGAAGGGAGTGAAGTACGAGTACAGGGAAGAGGATCTTGACGACAAAAGCTCTCTTTTACTTGAAATGAACCCTGTTTACAAGACGATTCCTGTTCTTATCCACAATGGAAAACCTGTGTGCGAGTCTCTAATTGCTGTCGAGTACATAGATGATGTGTGGCGAGGCCAATTTCCCTTACTGCCCTCAGATCCTTATGAGAGAGCCAAAGCCAAGTTCTGGGGTGATTTCATTGAAAAAAAGGTATCTTTATAACTTCTTTTTAAATATTGACTTCGATACTCTTGAGGTCTGTTTCGTTGACACCCATAAACACATGCTTTACATATTTCTTCCACTTATTATTTCATTTTCTTTATTTCCACGAATTAGGATGATTCTGAATGCATTTGGTCTTTCACAGCGTCCACACTCCACAGTATGGAAGATAGTAGCTCTTTGTGGGCTTAGTTAGCAGAACTTTACCCTACGGCCTACAACAATATAAGCATATACCAGATTTAGTCCTTTGTATGTCGATTGCTTAAAGTACACGATTTATGAGACATATATATGAAATGATCAGGTGCATGAGCCAGGGAAGAAGACATGGAAAAAGAAAGGAGCAGAGCAGGAGGAAGCAAAGAAGGAATTCATTGAGAGCCTGAAGTTGTTGGAAGGGGAGCTTGGAGACAAGCCTTTCTTTGGTGGCGACACACTTGGTTTTGTGGACATAGCACTCATACCATTCTACACATGGTTCTATTCCTACGAGATTTGCGGTCATTTCAGCATAGAGGCGGAGTGCCCCAAATTTGCTGCTTGGGCCAAGAGGTGTATGCAAAAAGAGTCTGTTTCCAAGTCTCTTCCTGATCGCCAAAAGGTTTATGGCTATGTTCTGGAGCTCAAAAAGATACTCGGAATCGAGTAGTAAATACTCGTTAATGTATTCAATAATGTGTTAACGTAGTCGGCAAGAATTTCCTCTTTGAAAGGTGTACGATTTCCGTTTAAATAATGGCTACCAGAATGTTTCTGCCTTTGTTTTTTAGCCTACCCAATAGTTCTCTGATATTGAACGTAGTGTTACAGGGTTTATTATTTGTAGTCTTCTCCTTCAAGTTGGAATAGTTTAGTTTCATAACTGTTAACAAACTATGCTTTCTTTCAGGGACGGTTTTAAAAAAAAAATTGAGTGGGAATTTTTTTTTACTTTTAAAAGACGCGAAATTTTAATAAAAGCAAAATTTTATTTTTTGTATAGGATCAAAACTTAAAATAATAATTTTTTTGTACAAAATTTTTTGGAGGGGGCAAGTGCCCCTATTTGCCTCCAATGTGGATCCATCCATGCTTTCATTTGTAATTCAATAGGCTGAATTTGAATTGGATCTTTTCTAATTTACTACATTCTACTGATTTTAAACCTGGTTTTTTTCTTACACTTTGAACACATCCACGTTGAAATATAAATTTTAATTCTTAATGGAAAATTATTTGCAATAATTGAAAGAAGAAATAGATTCGAATTCCAAGCTCTAAATAAAAAAAGTTAAAGCATGTCCAACTTTAAACTACTAGTAATAAGATATTTAAGAAGTATGAACTTATGCTAGACCATTTAGATACAAAGAAACAATTGACTATGGTCAATGTATTAAACATGGACAATTTTTTGTATTTCACGGTAAAAGGTAAGGTTTTAAAAATCAAACCGGACTGACCGGTTCGATTGACAACCGTTTGAATCGGTTAATTGTCTGGTTTAGTTTCACCTAATAGCCTCTATGTTTAAAAACTTGCCGGTTTATCAGAGAACCGGTCCAACTTAAAAAACCGTCTTATAAGAAGAAGGAGGAGAGTGAGAGTAAACTGAGCAAACAGACCAGTTGGTACTAGAAAATAAAGACTGCAAAAGTCAAAGCCAAAATAAAGATGATGAACAGAATGAAGAATTTGAAGTTGAACATGTTGATAACTAAACTTAATTGTGAAATTCATAACAGCACAATGGATAGATTTTAAGGCTGTTTTAAATGAGAAGTTGAAGGGGCAAACGTTACCTATTTTTGGTGTATGACCTATGCATTTGGGGTGCTTTCAAGTCTAGTTTCTGATGGTTCAAGTCCCTGGTCGTTTAGAGTTCTCTATAAGAAGTTATAGCCAGTTTATTGAAGAGACGTCATAATTAAGAGTGTTGTTTAGAATTCTGTTTTTTGCATTTATTCTTGTACGTTTTTCTAAGAGTCTAAATTGATGTTTAAGGCTATAAATAGAGATGTATGTTATTGTCATAATGTAAGAGAGAAAGAGGAACATCGAGTTTTATACAGAAACTATCTTATTATCTCTTCCATATCTCCTTATTCTTGATAATCACCATTGTTATTTCCATCAAAAGCATGTCACCATGTGTTGTACCAGCTCTTCTTGTGTCAAAGAAAGATGGTTTGTGGCGGATGTGTATTGATAGCTGTGCAGTGAACAATATTATCATCAAATATTGCTTTCCCATGCCTCGTCTAGATGACGTGTTCGATGAACTCCATAGTGCTCAAGTGTTTTCGAAGATGAGTGGTTACCACCAGATTTGAATGAGAGAAGGTGATGAGTGGAAGACCGCATTCAAGACTAAGTATGGCTTGTATGAACAGTTAGTAATGCCCTTTGGTCTCACTAATGCTCTTAGCACATTCATGTGACTTTTGAATGAGGTATTGCGCCCCTTCCTTGGCAAATATATTGTTGTGTACTTGGATGATATTCTGGCGTATAGTAAGAGTAATGAGGAGCATATGTTGCACTGAAGAATGCTTTTCGACGTGTTGAGAAAGGAGAAGTTATATGGCAAGATTGAGAAGTGCACTTTCATGGTCGACAGTGCCATATTCCATGGATACGTTGTGAAGGATGGTATTTCTATTGATAACTTGAAAATTGATGTTATTAAATCATGGTCAACTCATAAATTTGTTAGTGAAGTGCGTGGTTTCATGGATTGGCTTCTTTTTATTGGAGATTTGTGAAGAACTTTAGTTCTATCGTGGCACCGATTACCGAAAGTATGAAGAAAGGAAAATTCAAATGGAGTGATTCTGCACAAAAGGCGTTTGAATTGATTAAAGGGAAGTTTTGTTTTGCTCCTATATTAGCTCTTCGTAATTTAACGAGCTATTTGAAGTAGAATGTGATGCTAGTGGAGTCTGAATTGGGCCTATACTTGTTCAACAAAAATTTCCTATTGCTATTTTAGTGGGAAACGTAATGGTTCTAAATTGAATTACTCTACTTATGATAAAGAGTTATATGTGATCGTTCGGGATCTTAGTCATTGGAGTCATTATTTGTGACCTAAGCCTTTCGTGTTGCATAGTGACCATGAAGCATTAAGGCATATTAATGGCCAACAATAACTTAATCACGTCATGCTAAGTGTGTCGAGTTTCTACAATCCTTTACTTTCTCATCAAACTACAAGGATGGACGCTCTAATGTCGTAGCTGATGTGTTGTCAACGAGGTATTTTATGCTTGCAATACTTAATTCAAGGCTCATTGGCTTTGAAATCATCAAGAATTCTTATGTAGGGGATGAATACTTTGTTGAATTATTTGAATTTTGCCAAAAAGGTCCACATGACCAGTTTGTGATTCAAGATGGTTTTCTTTTCAAAGGGAATAAATTGTGTGTTCGCAAAGGCACTTTTCGTGATTTATTGATTCACGAAGCTCATGATGATGGTCTTGCTAGTCATTTTGGTATTCAAAAGACTAATGAACTTCTTCAAGAACACTTCTATTGGCCTCGTATGCTTGGAGATGTGCAATCCATTGTTAATCAGTGTGGTACTTGCCAAAGAGCAGCGAGTACTTTTCACCAAGGACTTTACATACCTCTTCTTACTCCAAAACGACTATGGGAGGATATTAGTATGGATTTCATTGTTGGATTACCTCACACACAGCGTGGTAAGGATGCAATTATGGTTGTTGTAGGTCTTTTCTCAAAAATGGCTCACTTTGTTGCATGTCATAAGACTAATGATGCTTCTCATATTGCTGATTTATACTTTAAAGAGATTATTCATCTTCATAGGGTGCAAAGAAGCATTATTTCTGATAAAGATTAGAAGTTTTTGAGTCATTTTTAGCGGACGCTATGGAAATTATTTAGAACAAAGCTATTATTTAGCTCTACACACCATCCGCAAACCGATGGCCAAACCGAAGTTACAAATTGTACTCTCGGTGCCTTACTTCGTGCATTGGTGAGTAAAACCATCAAAGATTGGGATTTAAAACTTGCTTGTGCTGAATTTACCTATAATAGATCTCCAACTCGTGCTACTAGAGTATCTCCTTTTGAAGTTGTTTATGTCGTGAATCTTTGCGTCCTTGTTAGGAGTAAGTCGTTACCTAACAGTCCCTGTGGATTACTACCTATTTCAAGGAAAGACTTGGTGAGTATAGATGCAAAGGCCAAGGCAGAGATAATGAAGAAGCTTCATGAGCAGATTCGCCCAAAGATAGAGAAGATTAATGAGAGTTACAAGGTCCATGCCAATCATTTTCGCAAGCAATCAAGCTTTCATCCTGGTGACCTGGTTTGGATTCATCTTTGCAAGGAAAGATTTCCAAGCAAAAGGAAGAATAAACTTATGCCTTGTTTTGATGGACCATTTAAAGTGCTTGAACGAATTGGAGAGAGTGCATAGAAGATTGATCTTCAACGAGATTATGGAGTTTTTGCTACATTCAATGTTGGTGATTTGTCTCCTTACTTGAACGACGAAGATTTGAGGGCAAAGAGTAGATTTGGGGAAATGTTTTCTCTATTCTGAAGAATTAATACCAAAGAGTAGATGAGCCAAGCAAGGGGAAAAAGTCCACAATTGCTATGTAGGACTTTGAAGCATCGATATAATGTAAGTCTTGACCCCAAAGAGGTACCGAAGAACTACTTAAGACCTTAACCGTAGCCAGCACAACCACCAAAAGAGCTCGTTTTTGCTGAGTATTGAAACGAAGATGTTTTTTTTAAATTAACATATTTCATTATATAAATATATATACAGTTTAGAGTACAAAAAGTCTAGGATTATCCAAAAGATCTAGGTTACAGAGAGTTATGGTTCCTAGTAACCGTCTACATCTTGAAACCAAAGGGACACTTATGAGACCACTTAATCTAGTATTACTCCAATTCCTATCTGCTCTTCATGCTGCTTGTCAGACTTGTAGCTATTCCTCTTGCCAACATGGCCAATCTTCAATGGAGGAAAATGTCCTGAAAAACCAGCTCATTGCTTCTACTTTCTTGTTTGAAAACTCTGCAATTCCGCTCTTTCCATATGTAGTACACCAAGGCTGCCCAACTTAACTTGATTGCTTTGAGATCAGCTACATTATGTGTGAATCAGAGCTAATTTGCTCTTTGTATATTTCTTAGAGACTGCAGTACATATATACACGAATAGGATTTACAGAATAGGCTAAAGGATCTGTACAGATATAGAATATAATCCTAGGATAAAGTATATCTCTAAGATATTGCTATCCAATCTAAAAAAGATCTAATTATGATCAGATCATAATATTATGAGATAATACATATCTTGACCACACTCCCCTTCAAGTTGGATTATAGATATCAATCATGTCCAACTTGTTGATACAATCTTCAAACGCTTGTCATTGAAGTCCTTTGGTAAACACATCAGTTGTCTGCTTCTTCATTGGAACATAAGTTAGGCATATTGTCCCATCTTCTATCTTCTCTTTGATGAAATGTTGATCAACTTCAACATGTTTTGTTCTCTCATGGTGGATTGGATTGTGTGCCATACTTAGGGATGCCTTGTTATCACAATAATGTTTTATAGGTGTCTCAAAATTGATTCTCAATTTTGTCAACACCCTCTTTAACCAGATACTTGCACACGTTCCTTTTGCAACAGCTCTTAGTTTAGCTTTAGCACTACTCTTGGCTACCACCTTTTGCTTCTTACTTTGCCACGTGACCAAATTTCCCCACACAAAAATACAATACCCAGTGGTTGATCGTCTATCCTCTTCTGATCTTGTCCAATCTAAATCAGTATATATTTCGAGTGTTCTTTGATCCCCCTTCTTAAATAGTAGTTCTTTCCGAGGAGTACCTTGAAATACTCTAGGATCATATAAATTGCCTCAAAATGCTTTCTCCTTGGTGCATGCATGCATATAGCGACTTACAACACTCACGGCAAAAGCAATATCTGGTCTAATATGAGACAAATAAATTAGTCTTCCCACAAGTGTTTGGTATTCTTCACGGTTAACAAGTTTATCATCTTCATCCACAAACTTTGTACTGTCAATAGGAGTGGTGCTTGGTTTGCATCCTAACATGCCAGTCTCTCTCAAGAGAACAAGAATGTACTTTCTTTGTGAGATGTAAATTCCTTTCTTTGATCTTGCTACTTCCATGCCCAGAAAACACTTCATTTCTCCTAAGTCTTTAACTTCAAATTCTTTCCTTAATGCTGTCTTGAGACTTGTAATTTCCTTTGCTTCATCACCAGTTATGACAATATCATCAACATACACAATCAAAATTGTTTTCTTACCTTCTCTGAAAAACATTGTATGATCTGATTGAGCTTATGTGTATCCTTCTGTTTTTAGGACTTTGGCAAATCTTTCGAACCAAGCTCGTGGTGATTGCTTCAACCCATATAGGGATTTTCTTAGTCTACATACTCTGTTTCCTCCTCCCTCATCAAACCCTAAAGGAAATTTCATATAAACTTCTTCCTTTAGTTGGTCATTCAAGAAGTTATTTTGATATCAAGTTGCTGGAGTGGCCAGTCAAAGTTTACAGCTACCGATAACAATAGTCTGATAGTATTTAGCTTTGCCACAGGTGCAAATGTCTCCTTGTAGTCCATCCGATAGGTCTGAGTATAGACCTTTGCTACCAATCTCGCCTTATACCTCTTGATGGAACCGTCAGCCCTGTATTTGACTGTGAATATCCACCTACACCCCACGGGTTTCTTTTCTTTTGGTAGATCAACTTTTTCGCACGTTTCATTCTTTTCAACTGCTCATGTTTTCCCTACTCATTGTGTTATATAGGACCTGTCATCGGGGGTATCAGAGCTAATTTGCTCTATGTATATTTCTTAGAGACTGCAGTACATATATACACGTAGAGGATTTATGGAATAGGCTAGAGGATCTGTACAGATATAGAATATAATCCTAGGATAAAATATATCTCTAAGATACTGCTATCTAATCTAAACAAGATCTGATTATGATCATCTCATAATATTATGAGATAATACATATCTTGACCACATTATGTACTCTAAGTTTCCCCAGCCAAGTAATAGTTTCACTCCAAGACTTCATTGGTCTATCCATGTTGAGAATAAGTTGCATCCGACCCCAAACTTGTCTGGTAAACCTGCATAATCATCAGGTGTTCTAGATTCTCCAGTTCAGTATTACATAACTCACGGTTCAAAGTGTTAATGGAGAACTTGATCTTATCTTTAGTAAGCAACCTTCCATTTCTCCCATCCATAAAATGAATGAGTGAGCTGGATTGATGTCACTATCTGATACGGAAACCCCAAGAAATCAAGGTTATTGAAACCCCCAAATCCTATTGAATCAAGGTTCTTGATACGGCAAGTGTAGGTTGTCGGGTTGATGTGTAAGGTGGGGAACTCCATTCAGGCGTTGGACGAGGGTTCATACCGAGGTGGTGGTCTACGAGGTGGTGGTTGCTGCTGGCGTACACCTGCGCGCCTCGCCTGAGGGACTTGGATCAGATTAGGTTTAATGGGCTTGCAAACCCATTCCTATTAGGGTTAGGAGGCTGGTTGTATCACTATCCCATACTAAGGCTGCCCACTCTTGCCTTATACACTGTGTTGTTTGTATTAATGTTTTGCAGGCTTTTGTGCTGAACTTCCTTGAGGTATCTACTAGCCATTGAATTCATCTTGCTCTCCTTCCTGGCATCTTGGCAACTCTTCCATTATGAGGCTGACACTTCTATTATTATGGAAGGGCCATATCCACTGATTATTATTAATTAACATGCTTACTTTAGTTTTTGGATTCACCACCAATTTCAAGGACTGTACCTCCTCCACCTTATATAGGGGACCTTTACAATGCCAATTATCATACTAAAAAGACGTGCTTTCTCCATTCCCAATCTTGTGGAACACCTGATTTTAGCTATTAAGCCAGGCTACCAACAAAAGAACTATACCATTTGATCCCCTTATCAGGCCAAAAATTGTAAAAAAAAAAAAAAGGCATCACAGGGGGATTGTACCATGAATATGTTGATTCTATATGACCAGAAGTAGTAGGATTGATTCTTATAATAATAAATAAAATAAAAAATGTCGAAAATTATTTGGGTCCAAAATAAATGTTCGATAGCAAGTTGATCGATTAATTCAAATTAATTCAATAAGAAATGGTAGTTAGCATTCGATTTCGTTGGTACCATCCAACGAATCCAATTCAATTGTTTACCTTCCTTTTTTGGCATATTTGGAATGCATCGTTAGTCCCTTTTCATTTTTCTTTTTGTTAATTCCACGTGTGTCATGAATTAAAAAATATTCCATGTGATATGTTCCATCAACTCACTTGCGATGATTTTTAATGGGGACAAACGATGGGTTATATTTAATGTAAAGTGAAATTTCAGGTATTAGAAGTGTTAAAAAAGGAAGTTCGAGTTGTATTTTTTTCAAAATTATGAATAAAAATATTAGTTTTCTCTTTTAACTTCATCTACTCATAGAATGTGTTTGTTGATCTTTTACATGCAAAGCTATCTGCTTATATTCTTTTCTTGTAGTTATAAATAAAATCTAGCATCTAATGGATGGTCCTTTCAATTTATTATGAATTTTTGGAATTATAACCTTGTGTAAAGACTGAGCATGTTTTTGCTAAAATGTCTTAATTGTTAAAAAAGGAAAAACAGTTCAGTAGATAATAATCTTCCAATAATTGTTCGTCCAAGTCAAAACTCAAACTGCATCAAATATGTAGCAATGAATTTTCAAATCCGTCTCTCTCGTTCTTGCTCAGTCCCAATAAAGAGATGAAAAAAGTACAAGCTAACCTTCCATGGTGTGGTAATTTTGTTTCTGTAGCAATGCAAGTGATGCCTTGGACAAACTAAGATTTCTTGGTGTCACCAATTCTGAGCTGCTGAAGGACGCAATTGATTTTGACATTCGTATTCAGACCAACAAGGATAATGGAATTATAAATATCATGTAAGCTTGTTGAACTCCTTAAACAGTTGGTTCTCAATCTTTGTTTTTATTAATCATTCTCACGTACTTGTTCTGTTACAGTGACTCTGGCATTGGTATGACGCGACAAGAGCTTATTGATTGTCTTGGAACTATTGCCCAAAGTGGAACTGCTAAGTTTTTAAAGGCGTTAAAGGTCATACTGTTTGATAAACACCAATGCCATGCTCTCCTTTTTATTATTCTTCTACCCAATGTTTTCTTGTGATTAAAATTGTCTGATAGTTTTAAAGAAAATGCTAACAGGATAGCAAAGATGCTAGTGGGGATAGCAATTTAATTGGTCAATTTGGTGTGGGATTTTACTCAGCTTTCCTTGTTGCAGATAGGGTATAACACTATCCTTAAAACTTATTTACCTTTTCATCTTCATGTTATAATCGGCCTTGAATATTAAAGTCACCAATTTGGTTGGGTAATTGATCTTGTTATGCACTAGGTTGTTGTCTCTACAAAAAGTCCCAACTCTGATAAGCAATATGTATGGGAAGGAGAAGCTAATGCAAGTTCCTATATGATACGAGAAGAGACAGATCCTGAGAAGCTTATCTCTAGAGGAACCCGCCTTACATTGTATCTTAAGGTTTAGATTTTTGTTTCCTTTCCAACTTATAATTTTATGAAGTAGCCTATTCTACTTGCTCAATAAGCTTTGAGTCTTAAATGTTACTTTCTTAACTTGTCTATTTTCAGCATGATAGTAAAGGTTTTGCAGACCCTGAGCGGATTCAAAAGCTAGTGAAGAACTATTCACAGTTTGTTTCATTCCCAATTTACATTTGGCAGGAAAAAGGATACACAAAAGAGGTAGAACTTCCTTGGTAGCTCATGTTTCAAATATGTTGTTCAATCTTTATGCTTGATGCAATTATTGTATTCCTGGGATCACAATTTTTTTTACCTATGCAGTGTTTGTTCATTCTTTATTCTCTGTCTAATATCAGGTTGAGGTTGACGAGGATCCAACTGAGGCTAAAAAGGATGAAAAAGACGACACAACGCTGGTATTACAGACAACATTTCCATGGTTCTTCATAAATTATTGCAATGGCTTGTCTATGACTATCTTACTTTAATGCATTTTAACAGAAAAAGAAGAAAACAAAAACTGTTGTGGAGAGATACTGGGACTGGGAACTTGCTAATGAGACTCAACCAATATGGGTGAGTCAAAATAGCTCAACGTTTGGTTTGTTATGTTGTTTGTTTTAATGCCTTCAAGAAGGTTCTGAGTATCTTTTCCGTATTTGCAGCTTCGTAACCCTAAGGAGGTCTCTACAGAGGAATACAATGAATTTTACAAATTGACCTTTAATGAATACCTTGATCCTTTAGCATCTTCTCATTTCACTACTGAGGTAGTAACCTATGCAGATTCTATTGGCTATAAAGGGTCTCTTTATATCCATTAGTATTTGATGTGTCAGTCTTGTTTGATTGATGTAAGTCTCCTCAATCTGTAAGATTCTAATATCTGAGCTGATGAAGACTGGTGTTGCAGGGTGAAGTTGAATTCAGGTCTATACTTTATATCCCAGCTATTCCTCCCACAGGCAAGGATGATATTGTGAACCCGAAAACTAAAAATATTAGACTTTATGTCAAAAGAGTCTTCATTTCAGATGATTTTGATGGAGAACTGGTGAGGAGAAATTTGTTGCCTAATATCTTATAGCACTTTGTGTGGGGTAGTTCATACTCATTTTTTTCACTACTTGTGTTAGTTCCCCCGATATCTAAGCTTTGTGAAAGGTGTTGTGGACTCAAATGATCTTCCTCTCAATGTCTCGAGAGAAATTCTTCAAGAAAGTCGAATTGTATGTATCTCCCATGTGTTAGTTTCCTGAAGCTTTACAAGAAATCTGTTACTAATTTTGTGATGACTGATCATGTCTATCTTCTGCTGTATTGTCCTTGAAGGTTCGAATCATGAGAAAGCGCCTTGTTCGGAAGGCTTTTGATATGATTTTGGGAATATCGATGAGCGAGAATAGAGAAGTATATGTTCTTTTTCATCCTTTATTGTGGAGCTCAGATTCTGTGGTTTCTTATTCTGTCTCTCCAAGTTTTCTTTCTTATCCCTCTCTCTTCAAGTACCCCACTGTCCAAGAAAAAAGGAGAATTGAAAAAGTGTGGACATGTGCTTAGCATATTCTGACAACTTAAATTTGTCAGGATTCTTATTAGCCTCCTGCAATGTTCGCGAGGAAATTTTGCTTCCATTGTGATCAAGAATCATTACTCCCTACTCATTAACACATGAAACCAATTGTAGGCTTTGTCCTTTTTATTTAAATGCACCCTTTGTCTTCCTCTTTTCTTATTGCAGGATTATGAGAAGTTCTGGGAAAATTTTGGCAAACACTTGAAACTGGGTTGCATTGAGGATCGTGAAAACCACAAGAGACTTGCACCATTACTTAGATTCTTCTCTTCCCAAAGTGAAGAAGAGATGATCAGCCTGGATGAGTATGTAGAGAACATGAAACCAGAGCAGAAGGATATCTATTATATTGCATCTGACAGTGTGACCAGTGCCAAAAACACACCTTTCTTGGAGAGACTTCTTGAGAAGGATCTTGAAGTGTGTGCTTGTATTTTCAAAAGTACAAATTTCTGTTGATCAAATTGCGTTGCGTGCTAATCTACCATGGCTGTTCTATTGGTACTTATATAGGTGCTGTTCTTAGTTGATCCCATTGATGAGGTTGCCATCCAGAATCTCAAAGAATACAAAGAGAAGAAGTTTGTTGACATCAGTAAGGAAGATTTGGATTTAGGTTAGTTTTTGACGACTTTGTTAGTGGAAATTTCTGTCCTGTACATCCTCTATTTCTCACTTACTTCATATTGGTATGATACATTCGCTGTTACCATCTAAAGTTTGACATAAATTATCATATTTGGCCTCCTCACTTACGTTAGCTATCTAGCTCCAAAATTATAATGAAACTGTTTTTTGCTATTGAGTTTGAGTTGGTAGAATTTTTATATTTGAACCCCTTTTAAGGAGTTTGAAACTAAGTTAAATGGTTTAGGGCCTGCCTGGCACATGATCGCAGTCTGCTGTGTTGTGTTCTAACAGCATCAATTCTATGCTCTTTGATTTTAAAACCTACGAGTAAATTGGGAAATATGTTCATGGGATAACTAAGATGAGGGATCCAGTACACCTACCAGGCCTGGTGCCTTTCTCATCTATTTCTGACCAGTTGGTTTTGATAATTTGATCTTTTCAGGTGATACTAATGAGGAAAGAGATAAGGTGATGAAACAGGAATTTGGCCAAACTTGTGACTGGATTAAGAAACGTCTTGGTGATAAAGTTGCAAGCGTACAAATCTCAAATCGCCTGAGCTCATCACCATGTGTTCTTGTCTCTGGCAAATTTGGTTGGTCCGCCAATATGGAGAGGTAAAGTGTCATCGATGCCTATGAAGGTATCAGCATCTCTCTGAGACGTACACTTAAATGACCCTGACCTTATTGTAGGCTGATGAAGGCACAAACTGTTGGTGACGTGTCTAGCTTGGAGTTCATGAGAGGCAGAAGGGTCTTCGAGATCAATCCTGAGCATGCAATCATTAAGAACTTAAATGTATGCTGCTGTAATCACTGCATAACTCCCTCTCACTTCCCTCCTCTCATCTGTTTCTTCTCACCCCTATATGTGCACACAAGTGTGAGCCATCTAAAGTATGGTTAAGATGCAAGTAATCCAACAGGTGAATTGCTTTTGATATTGTCTGCAGGATGCATATAGGAGTAATCCAGAGGATGAAGATGCTCTGAGAGCTGTTGATCTTCTCTATGATGCAGCACTTGTCTCCAGCGGATTCACGGTGAGTATATCCTAATTGCCTGACTATAACAAGAAATGACATAGTAACTTGTTGATTGGCTTGTGGAATATTTCGTTAAGCATAAAATTTTTGCGGGCTGCCATTATTTATGAGCTTTTTAAATTTTGCAGCCTGAGAATCCAGCACAACTTGGTGGAAAGATATATGAGATGATGGGCATGGCTCTGTCAGGGAAATGGTCAGGTCCTACTGCCAGCATTCAGAACTCTGTATCTTCTCAACGTAGGGTCTCAGAAACATTAGAAGCTGAGGTTGTTGAACCGGTTGAAGCTGATACTCAGAAATGAAGAGTTAGAGCGCAGAATATTATACCTCAAAATATACAGGCTTCCAGTTCCATTTTGGTGTTGGATGATGATGGCTGAGTTACTATTTAGACTATGTTGAGCCCTAATTTATTATAGTTATATTGTGTGAAAGTTACTGAAATTATTGGTCCCGTCCTTAAATAGTATGAGAAGGAAATCAACGAAATGAAATCTATGTTCCAACAGCTCATGTGCAAAATTAACAAGGAAAATGTTGAAGCAACATCAAGACATTCTAGAGAATCGTACAACTACATTCCTACTCGATTCGGTAAGCTAGATTTTTTGACATTCGCCAGTATGGAGTTGAGAAGTTGGATGTATCGCTGTGAGCAGTTTTCTGTCATTGATCGTACCCCAGATGAATTAAAGGTCAGAGTGGAGTCGTTAAACGTGGAAGAAATGGCTTTGGAATGGTTCCAGTTGATGGCCAGAAATATAACGGATGGAGAGACCATAAGATGGGAGGAGTTTATAGCTACTTCAGCACAAAGATTCGATTAAGAAATTTTTGAGGACTATGTAATGCCCGAAAAGTTCTAAAAAAACAGAATATGTTACTCGCAAGTATGAGGTAGTTGTAATTGATAATTAAGGTCGTCTTTTACGGAGGTGAAATTGGTCGATTTAAATTAATTTTGAATTAAAAATAAAAATAACAACAATATATTCTTGGACATTCTATCCCGATTTTCGAGTGAAAGCTTTTAAGGAAAATTATAAAATTAAATTGAAAAGTAACGGAATCAATTGAGAGCAAAGACAAACAGATTAATTGAAGGGGGAAAATTCTTGAGAATTAATTTCACTAATGTAATCTTTTATGTATGATTAAGGGAAAAGATTGGATTGTTGTCTTACTAAAATTAATAGTTAGGTTCTAAAACGAATAATGAATTAGTCTAACTTTCAAATTCAACAAGTTATTATCCGAATTAATTATGAAAACCCAACTACCAATTATTACTTAAGTTAATATATTTCTAGTTCTTAACCTAAGTGTCCATAGTTTCTCGATCTGTATTAAACCTCATCTGTCGAATCTTCATTTAACACTAAAATGGTGCAAGCTTTGGTCATTCTATTACATCCATTCAGTTCAAAAACCATAGTAATAAATAAGACAACAGATTCGTAACCCAATCATACATATTCAACTAAATAGCTACATTAATTCATAAGAAAAGAGATTAGCCCATCACAGATATCACAATATTCATCATTATTAAACACTTTAATCGCATGTTACTGTCAACAAAAGTATTAAAGCAATAATAAAACAGTGAATATCAAATGGCTACCAAAAGAAAACAAATAACAGTCGGCTAAACTAATAAGAGTATAAGTCAGTTAATAATAGATAGTAGAATGAAAGAAACAAAGCAATAAATGTGGAACATAATAGGCAAACAAATCATCAGATGAAGAGTTATGGAGATCTCCAGTTCCTCTCAAGCTTCCAGCTTGGGCTCTCGCCTTCTACTTTAGCTTCTCAGCCAGACAATGTTCACTCAGGTTGAATGGAATTAAGCTCCAGCTCTCGCTTTCGACCTCTCCCAAGCTTCCAGTTCTCCGCTATTTTGCTCTTCTTCCTGACTCACTCTATTTCCTTTCTTTATTTTCTCTTCTCTCTCTATCTCTTTGTTACTACCAAATGAGTCTGTGTGTTCCCAATGAAAGATGTGTCTGTAGGGTTTTTGTGTATAGCTCTCGTCCCCTTATTATGCATCCTTCCTCTTTTATTTATAGCCCGACTCTAGGTTTAGGGTTGTAGGGTTGTTACGCTGTCAACCCTACATGTGTCAGACTCAAAATTAGTGCCAAAAAATTTGCACGGGGTGACCCTGTGACTAGTCACACATGGTGATAACATAACAAGTCACCACCGTGTTAGTCATGCACGGTGGTGACTTATCGTGACTAACATTAACATTTAATTTAATTAATGTTAGTCCCGCCACCTTTCACTTGTCACCACTTTTCTTTTCTTTTTCTTTTTAAATTTTTTATTTCTCTTTTCATGCAAAATTTGCGTGACTTTCCCTTCAACCTATATGTAAAATTCACAAAATAATCTAATTAATATTCATGCAATATTCACACCATTTCCACTCAATTTATATTGGACCCCGTTTCTAGAGCCCAACATCCGGAGTCAAAAACCTTGAGCTTATTTTTCTGAAGGGTCATTTGCCGTCATTCCACATTGGTGGTGAGCGCACACTAATCAAACACCAAAATCATAAGTTGACTTCTTCATAGAAATTGTAACCCTAAGTCTCTAATTCGTTTTGAAGCAAGAAACACATCAATCGGAGTTCTACAACTCAAGATATGCTTAAAAAGCTGGAGTGAGCTCATACTCCAAACATGCTCTCCTAACCGACCCCTCACTTACTTTAATGTAAACTTTCTCAAATCAACTCCAAATGATACAAATTTTTATGGAGAGAAATATACATGTCTTAGGAATCCATTGTTCAAGAATCACTTCAATTGGAGGTTGGATGAGGGAGTTATGCCCAAAAGAATAGACCATGTTTATACCCTAAATCGATTTGATCCTATCATGGCGCGATTGTCATATCTTTCAATATAGATGTCGGATTGAGCTCGTTTTTTGACCATTAGAAAGAAGACATCTAGACCTACAACTTTCATGAAGATTACAAAACGAGATTCTGCCTCTAAAATGGTCAAAAATCACAATTTCCCCTGAATGTCCTTTAAACGTACATCTATGTCCGTTTAACGGACATATGCATGTCCGTTTAACGGACATTGACTGGACAATGGGTGTTTTTACACCCGAGAAGGTCCGTTTAATGAACATTGGGGCTCCCCAAAGCCTCCAATGCCTCTCCAAAGCTTCCAACGACCAGCCTAACACCATATACACTTATAATCTTCCCAAATTCACTTATTCTAATGCCTAAACACTTCATAACAACTCAAACATCAAGTTTATCTCACAAAATTCTCAAATCTCAACTCAATTGGTTCATCAAAACCACCAATTCCAATCATTCATCAAAGCTGTCACATACTCAACCTATATACAGCATCCCAAATTGTAACACTCATATCTCTCCATTCTGACATCCAAAAATCACAAACTTCATATCGTTTGAAAGATAAAAAGATCTTCTACAACTTCCAAGAAGACAAATTTCATCAATTCAATCTAGATAATTCCAGAATTTCCTTTGCATTCAGAACACAAGCCTTCCCTTATGGAAATTGGAAAATAGCAATGCAAAGATTTGAAAATCCATACACAACCATAATGCATAAGTATTTCATTCACATCAAAATAAGAGTTTTACAACGCTTTAGCGGGCATTTCAAGCCACTTACAACATAGTCCAAAAATAGAAATTCTACAAAACAAGAATCGCTCAAAATGCGACTAAAGCATTGTTTTACAAAAGTTTGCTCAAAATACAAAATAAGTCAATTCTGGAGTAATGCCTTTATGCTCAATCACTCGATCTCGTGCGCATCACCTGGAGATGGGACGGAAAGGGAGGGGGTGAGCTTACGCTCGTGGGTAACACGTTTATAACCGGTAAATAAACAAAACCATTCAAAACCTCCATGATCAAAGCCAATTTCTCGCAACAATCCATAAGATATAAATTTCCCAACATTGTCAAAACAGTTCACAAATCACATAAGTCATACATCCATCAAACTTGACAGTACATCATAACCAAATCATACACATCAAAACAATTAAACACATCAAAATGGTTCGGGTGGATCCGTAACAGAACGTACTACACATTTCCCATAAGGGTCCTGTGTAGCCGTGAACAGAACGTACTATCGCAAGTCCACCA
>JAOTBA010000009.1:7922912-7952184 GCA_025629845.1 Erythroxylum squamatum | reverse complement strand
ATGCATGAATTGGGCGAACCATCGATGATGGTTCCTCACTGAGTTCGCAAACTCACCCAAAATTGCAACCTATTTTTTCAGGATCGAGAATAGACTGATAGCTCCTGAGAGACTGTAGAGCCGCGTAGATCAGATTGACGAGAGAGGCTATGGCTCAAAGGTCGGTCAGCTGGGATTTCTTTTGAGATGACCTAGTTAGGACTGCTATTTTGTCTTGTTGTATATAGTATTTTGGGTTAAGTGTTCAGAGTGATGTACAGACTGAGAACACTACCAGTTGTATAAATTACTGAGTTTGATGAAATGAAATGGAACACAGTTTGGTTTTAAAAAGTTTCAATTTAATATTAATGTTTTATTATTGTGATGCCATGTGGAGTATAGCGATGTTTGTCTGTAGTTCTCTCTTATCGTAGGATATGTACCGGAATGACCTACGGGTGTTCCGGTGGGTACTCTACGGTATGGGGGTGCTACAATGGACATCCAATTGGTGAAGATTCCATCCTTTTATTGCAGTAATAGCAAGCAGATAACGTACTACTAGCTTGGCAACTGGCGCGAAGGTCTCATGAAAGTCAATTCCTTCTTGTTGAGCGTATCCTTTTGCAACTAGACGAGCTTGGTATCTCTCAATTGTGCCATCTGATTTGTATTTGGCTTTGTATACCCACTTATAACCAATGGGATTTTTTCCGGTCGGTAAGTTTGTTATGGTCCATGTATTATTGGTTTCAAGGGCTTGAATTTCCTTGGCCATAGCATCCCTCCATTGTGGTGATTTGACAGCTTGTGAGAAAGTTCTAGGTTCTATAACGTTAGTGGTAGCAACTAAAAAGGAACGATGGGATGAAGAGAATCTATCATAAGATAAGTACTTTGAAAGAGGAAAATGCACACCTGATGAGGGTGTCATCGAGGGAGAATCTTGGTTTTAGGGGAACTTTGAGGTTGTGGCATTTGAGCAATGAAAATCCATTAGGTAAGCTAGTGGTTTATGGGGGCGAGTAGATCAGCGAGGAGGAATGGTTATAGATTCGTCTAAGGTGGTATCATGGGATGGTGAGGTTGGTGTTAGGGTGGACTCTCAGAAGGTGGAGTTGCTAGGTGGGCTATTTGGATGTGGATCTTGGTGTGGCGAAAGAGTGTATGATTCTAAAGAAATGTCATTGGCTGGTAAAGGAAGAACTTGATTAGGATTAGAGGGAGGTTTTGGGATAGACTCAAAAGGAAAAATAGTCTCAACGAATTCAACATCTCCGCTGGTAAAAATCTTATTTGAGTTAATATCATAAATGCGATATCCCTTTTGACCAAAAGGATAGCCTAGAAAAATTTTGGGGTTAGAGCGAGCATCAAATTTATCTCTTTTATGAATGTTGTAAGCAAAACACAAGCACCCAAAAACATGAAAATTATCATATTTAGGTTTGGTGCCAAAAAGAATTTCATAAGGAGAGCATCCAGATAAAAGCGGGGATGGAATTCAATTTATAAGGTACGCGGTAATAAGGACACACTCTCCCTAAAATTTAAGTGGGAGATGTGCTTGAAAATGTAAGGCACGAGCTACCTCGAGTAAATGTCTATGTTTGCGTTCGATCACTCCATTTTGTAGAGGGGTACCGACACAACTAGATTGATGTAAGATGCCCTCTGATTGAAAAAATTGTTGAAGATCAGAAGCAAAAAATTCAACCACATTGTCAATTCTAATTTTTTGAATTTGACATTTGTGTTGAGTTTTAACAAGGGATATAAAAGCTTTAATATTTTGTTTAGTCTCAAATTTGTGTTGCATTAAATAAACCCATGTAGCTCATGAAAAATCATCAACTATGGTCAAGAAATAATAAGCATTAGTATGAGAGGAAACACTATAACGACCCCAAATATCGATATGAATTAACTAAAAAATAGTTGTGCTAGAAATTGAGCTAAGAGGAAAACAACACCGAGTTTGTTTTGCAAGAGGACAGACATGACACATGCAATTTTTTGAAAAAGAAATGCAAGGACTACTTTTAGATAGATAGAGGAGTCTTGTAGAGGATATGTGACCTAGACGCCAATGCCACAAGTCAAAGTTCTTTGAGGAGAGTGAAAGTCCTGAGAAAGTGTTGTTGAAATCAGATTCAAAAATGTATAGACCATCTTGTTCCTTACCCAAACCAATCACCATCCTCGTTGACGGGTCCTGCAAAACACATCTATCATGGTAAAAAATAACAACACAATTTAACGCTTTGGTGAGCTTACTTACTGATAGTAGATTGTGCTTGAAAGAAGGGATGTATAAAACATTATCAACGTTTAAAGTAGAGCTTATCTTAGCAGAACCAATATGAGTGATTTGTCCCTTTTGACCATCAGGTAAGGTGACCATGTAAGGAGTGGCAAATTCAGTAGATGAAGTTAGAAGTGATTGATCTGAAATCATATGATCTGTAGCTCCACTGTCAATGACCCATAATTTTGAAAACTTGGTGAGAAAAGCAAGAGACGTACCTGCTAAATTCGTTGCAGTTTGTGAACTACCTGAAGGGATGAGACTGAGCAGCTTGTTGACTTGCTCTCGAGTGAGTTTTGGAGTTATAGAAGTCTCATTAGAAGGACTAACATTACCATTAGTTATCTCACTTTGTGTGCCAAAAGCATTTGCTGCGTAGTGAGAAGCACGAGAACGTCCCTGTAGAGAAGATGTGGAAGTAAAACCACCTTGTTTCTTCTGCTTATATTTTAATTTGTTGCACTCTTCAATAGTGTGGTTGTCTTTCTTGCAATAACGACAAAATTTCTAGGTGTGAGTATTAGAATGAGTGCCATATTTTGTATTTTGTGAAACAACCAAAGCTGTTGTTTCTGTAAGGGGTTTAAGGATTGAAAGATGATTTCGTTGTAGTTCTTCTTACAGAAGTAGGCTGTAAGCTTTGTTGACAGATGGTAGAGGATCCATAGGGAGAATTTGACTGCGGAGCATACCATAAGACTCATTCAAACCCATTAGAAATTGCATTAAGCTTTGTTGAGCTTCAAATTGAGATATGGATTTGGATGTACCACATGTGCAGGGACTAACCTTGGACAGTGCAAATAATTCACCCCAAAAAGATTTAAGTTTACCATAATAAATAATTATGGAAGATGTACCTTGTTGATTTGTGGCAATAGCACGAGTGAGTTCAAAGATATGAGGTGCGTTGCTTTATGAGAAGCGTTCCTCTAAGTCTTTCCATATCTCAAAAGCAAATGAGCCACATAGGATACTGTCTACAATATCTGGTGTGATAACATTCAGTATCCATGGTACCACCATGTCGTTTGCACGATCCCATAGTGGGTAATCTGGGGATGTAGTGGAGGGCCGTGACAAGGTCCCATTTATAAGATCGAATTTGTTCTTGGCATTTAGAGCCATTTTCATGGCTCGAGACTAGTTATAATAATTGTCCCCAGTCAAGGGTTTGGGCACAAGGATGGCGTCTGGATTATCTGATGGATGGATGGTGTAAGGAGAGAGCAAGTTTTGATCAACAGAAACATTTTCTTGACTGTGTGGAGCACTTGAAGTTTCTGAACCAAGGGAAGAATTGGTATTTGTCATGATACGGGAAGCTGGAGATGTTGAGTAGAATGAAATTGTGGAGAAGATAATTAATACTCTGATACCATGATAAGATTTAAGGAAGAGCCAAAAAGGCTTAATTCTCATTCCTTCAAATAGTTGAATATATACTCGATTGAATATGCTAAACATGGAAAATCATATGTCTAAGCTAATGACCGTTGGAGATATGTATTTGACTTTCATACAAAGGAAGCCGATAATATTGCGATGATAATGGCTGTGATTCTTTAGAAATCTCATCACTCTCTTCTTCAACATCATTGTTCTTTTTTTGTGCCATTACTGCTATTATAAAGCTCTTGATCTTGTATGTTAGTTATTGTTATATCAAGAGTAAGATTAGTATTTTTTAAGCAGTCATACTTCTTGATCGCATAAATTGATTGAACATTACTTTAAGATTATTTGTCTCATATTGATGGCAACTGGACTACTGGAAACTTGATGCTGAGCGGGCCAGTGATCAATCAGCAACTGACCAATCAGTATGTGACGACTCCTTGTGCGCAGAAGTGTACAGGCTACGTAGAAGTCTGAAAGATCTTATGATTCCAGATTAACCTCCTTTAAGACTCTTAGGGTGAGATTTTAAAGGCTTAAGATTAGTCTAGTAAAAATTGGGATACCTTATATATATATATATATAAAGATTTCATAATTTTCGGAATACTTTCTTCAAGATTCACGTTCTGTTGATCCCAATCATCTTCAGACATGTTTATAGATTTTCCTGGAAGAGAATCTTAAAGTTCTAGTACCATCATAGTGAGAGAGAGAGAGACGACCCACGTTACATTTTCAGGTGTAACAATTTAAACGTATCTCTATCTCTTCTGGCCACGAATAATCTGCAAACAAGCAATTCGGATTTCGGATCCAAGGAAAATAGATAAATGATGAAATCATTTGAAGAAGTCAAAACGACCGGCGTTTTGCTTGACTTGTACAGGTCAGCAGCGAAGAAACACGGAAATTCAGAAGAACAACAACCGGCTAAGCCGGTCAGCGTTGAATTTCACCAACATAAAAGCCGTCTTCTTCCTTCCCACATCCTTCCTTCTGTTTCCATTAATATCCCTGCTTCAACTCTTCCATACTCCATCACTGGAGGCCAAAAAGGTCAAACCATCGTTTCTCTTTTTCTCTCTCACCTCACATATTCCTCAGTTTGCTTCTTCTAGTCTCTCCTTCCTCTTTCCGTCTCTCTCTTCTACACCCGTCCGTTAGCTTCCTCAGGTCAGTTCTTTCTCTTTACTGTGTAGGTTACGTTTGGATGCTGAGATCAAATGAAATCGGCAAGAAATGTTCTTTTTTTGTTTCCGTTCTAGCTATTAATCTTGTTTTTTGTCTGCTGTTTTTAATTTATGGTGGCAGTTGGAAATAGATAAGGTAACTCTAGCTTAAAGGGTGGTGTTGAAGTTGGTTGACTTTGGATTGTTGAACAGGTTCTAGCAGAGGTCCAACATTTTTTGTAATTTTCTTTTCCTGAACTTTGTTTGTAACCTAACAGATCAGTCTCTTTAGGTATGTAGTGATACGTCTTTTCTGTGATCTGCTGTTGCTTCTATATATATTTGTAAAAGTTCATTTCTTTCCTTATTAAGTCTTTTTGGGTGTTCTTTTTCCCTAACGTTATATGCATGTATTTTCTGTTTTCATGCTCCTGATGCTGCTTATTTTTTGGTTGAATTCATCATGTTCTTGATGGATTTTTGCTGATTCTTGCCCTTAAAGCTTGGAAAATTTTCTTTTTTGAGTTTTAGGTGCAAATTAATTTCTTTAAAATGCATGTTGATGAGTTAATTTTTTGCTATCGTGGTGAGAAATGGCAGATTAAGCAAGCTTGGTGATGGGCACTTCATCTGGTTCTAACATCCACCATCAATCTGCCTCCAAAATGCTGCCTCCGCGTCAACAACCACGTACTGGAGGACTTCAAACATCACTCTCTCTTGTGACTTCGGATCCCCACTTGTCTCCAGAGGCTCCAGAACCTAGATCAAACTCTGATAATAACCATGAATCTCCTACTGAGAGTGCAAGTTCACGAGAAACTTGGCCCACTGCTGATGCTGTTGCAATGGAAAAAAACCTGGAGAATGGCAGAGTGGATGCTGATTGCTCCGAACAACCTGTCATTCGTCATGTCTCTACCGCAGATAAAATAACTCTTCGTGAGATAGCAAGAGAACGAGTTGACGTGATCTCGGAAAAGATGCATCGTCTGCCTGATGAGTTCCTGGAAGAGCTAAAAAATGGACTACGTGCTATACTTGAAGGAAATGGTGGCACACAGCTCAGAGAAGAATTTTTAGTTCTGCAAAAGCTTGTTCAAAACAGATCTGATTTGACTGCTAAAACATTGATTAGAGCACACCGAGTACAACTTGAAGTACTTGTTGCCATAAATACTGGAATTCAAGCATTTTTGCACCCTAGTATCAGTCTTTCTCAAACTTCCCTCATTGAGGTATTTGTGTTTAAGAGGTGCAGAAACATAGCCTGCCAAAACCAGCTCCCAGCTGATGATTGCATTTGTGAAATATGTACAAACAGAAATGGCTTCTGCAATCTCTGCATGTGTGTGATCTGCAACAAGTTTGATTTTGAAGTGAATACCTGTCGTTGGATTGGTTGTGATCTATGTTCTCACTGGACCCATACAGATTGTGCCATTCGTGATGGTCAAATCTGTATGGGTCCATCTGTTAAGAATGGAGCAGGCCCAACTGAAATGCTTTTCCGATGTCGAGCTTGCAATCGCACATCAGAGCTTTTGGGTTGGGTAAAAGATGTTTTCCAGCATTGTGCACCAGCATGGGACCGGGAGTCTCTGATGAGGGAACTTGATTTTGTTAGCAGAATATTCCGAGGAAGTGAAGACTCTAGAGGGAGAAAACTATTCTGGAAGTGTGAGGAACTCTTAGAAAAAATGAAGGGTGGACTTCCAGAGACCACAGCTTGCAGAGTAATATTGATGTTTTTCCAAGGTTGTCATAAGCTTCAACTTATTTTTCTCCTTATAATATTGCATGAGCAAACTTTTTAGTCCGAGCATGTGAGCAAGGGCATTACTATGTGCATGTTAACTCGAGCTTTTGATAAACTGGCTAATTTACTTCCTGCTGGTAAACTTTTGCTGTTTACTCTTGGTAATTCTCAAAATTGTGGGGTCCTATATTCCTGTACTTGACTTATTTGAACACTGGACATACTAAAGGGTATTTCCACTTTGTGCTTCTCTAATTTAATATTAGGTTCTCTCTTTCTTTGTTGTTTCCTTTCATCCTGCATGTTTTTCCATGGAAAAGGCTTTTTTACGTGTGCTTTATGGGAACCATCAATTTACAAATGGAGGTTAAAGAGTTGTAGTCGGTCTTTAATAAGAAGAATAGTGTTAAACTCATTTTTTTGTGTTACTTGGTGGTCCACTCGAGTGATCCTTTTCAAATTGCATGAGAATTTTGTTTTATCTTTACATCTTTTCTGCTTTGTATCATATTTTTGGAGGTATGACTCAATATGCCTCTTAAATTTTTTTTTTGCATTATTTTACTGATGGCACTATGCATGGCTGTTTAAGTCCCTCGACTTCACCCAGTTGGGTACTTGCTTCTGTAAATCCATGACTTGCAATTTGTTGTAGTGCGTCACTACTGAAACAAGAATTTCTTTTTGTCTTTGAAGAGATTGAGGTGGACTCTCCAAAAAGCTTGGAAAATGGGGAGGGTGGAAGGCTGATAGCCCCACAGGAAGCATGCAACCGAATAGCTGATGTGGTGCAGGAGGCCATAAGAAAGATGGAGATGGTAGCAGATGAGAAGATGAGAATGTTTAATAAATCGCGCTTGGCATTAGAAGCTTGTGATCGGGAGCTGGAGGAAAAGGCCAAGGAAGTGTCAGAATTGAAACAGGACAGGCAAAAGAAGAAGCTACAGATAGAAGAGCTGGAGAGAATTGTCAGGCTCAAGCAGGCAGAGGCTGATATGTTCCAACTGAAGGCCAATGAGGCAAAACGAGAGGCTGAGAGGTTACAGAGGATTGCTCTCGCTAAGACACAGAAATCAGAGGAAGATTATGCTAGCAGCTATTTGAAGCTTCGGCTAAGTGAAGCAGAAGCAGAGAAACAGTACTTATTTGAGAAGATTAAACTCCAGGAGAGTTCAAGGGCATCACAGAGCAGTGGTGGGGTTATGACCTATTCCAAAATCCAAGACCTCCTTCATGGCTACAGTACCCCTCCAAAGGCGGAATCACAGCCAAACGAACGACACCATTTTATGACAAATCCTTGAGAAATGCTTTGATTGTTGTTATAAATTAAATTTTAACTAAATGATTTAGGGATGTGATTCAGATGCTGAACAAGTGCGTATGAATGTTATCTGTATTTCTTAATGTTTGAAATCTGCAGGGTGATTGTTTCATTTAATGCTTGAAATCTGAGGGTGATTGTTTCATTATTGATTTTTATACTCGGCTGACGAAAAAGTAGTAGTTTCCTGGAAACAAAATGGGCGGTTCTGTTAGTCAATAATATTTTTAATGAAGCAGATGAGCATCACAATAGACAAATGGTTGTTTGGACATTTATTTGCTGGGAACTGACATAAAATAACTTAAAAAGTAAAAGCTGCACGGAAGATTAAGGTCCTGGGATCCACTTCACATCTGGAGATAAAGATTTGCCTTTCCTATGTGCATCAGATGAATCCATGGGTTTGGGATGAAGATGAACTGGGTTTAGAGTAGAAACAGAAGGGACAACATTGTCAAGTTTAAGGGCAGCGCTGATTCCATGGCACCTTATCAGAGAGTTCAGGCACACATTTGGAGTGGCAAGTCTTGCATTGTTCACAAACAGTCCTGATCTTCCATTGTTGGTGATCCGAAGCAGCTGGTTTGGGACACCAGAAGGAACCAGCGTCCCATTTGGAAAATGTACGAGGTGGGTGATTAGTAGTGCGGTAGGGATGGAGTGACTGAGTAAAAAATATTGCAAACTGTCAAGAGCAAGAGCAACTTTTGAAAGCTCATCGTCACTTGGCATGAAGAAAGTTATTTCCCTGTCGCGGAGTGCGTCGCCAGTTCCATTCAGAATCTTGAGGAGAATGACAAAACCGTGATAGGACCATGTTCGCATGTCAGCCATGGCTACCTGCAGGTCAGTTTGGTTGATTGGTTTTGTGGGTTGGGGATCTCCAACTGCCAGTAGTGGAAAGAGAAGAAAAAACAAGAGAGCCATTTGGACAGCTTTGAAGTGACATTCACCTGTTCCCATCAGTGAAAGGACATTCAGTTGTAAAACTTATAGAGTTGATGCCCTTCCTGATGTACGTGGAATGCCTTCATTACATGCATTTTGCTTCATTGGTTAGGTGGTGAGCAGTTCGTGCATGACGAAATTGCATGCAGGTGTTTTCTCTCATTTTATCTGGGAAAGTTGGGGGTTTAATTTCCATGTTCTTCTGTACAAGGCAGCATAAATTTAGGCGTAAGCTGCAGCTTCCATGGCCCAATAAGCATAAATTTGGTTTCTATTCTCCGGAATAAAACTGATGCCAACTATAAAACAAAACATTGCATTCTAACCAATTTTTCTGTTGGGTTTTGGCCTCTATGCAGAGCCTCAGACAATCTATGCTTATGGGAAACAATATAATCTTTAGAAAGTTTGAATCTGTTCCTATACTCTCCTTTTCAAGACAAAGACAAAAGTTACGTATACGAAACATGTGAAAAAGAACGGATCGCTCCAGCCCGCAGCCGTGGTTTGAAGACGAACAAAGTAGCTCGATCTTTTGAGTCCTCTTCTTATGGTCGGGTGGGGATCACGGGCTCTTGAATGCTCTTAGGTCAGCAACCTTAAAAAAGATAAATACTTCTTACATGAACTTGCAGATTTCTTCTATTGTCCTAAGTAGGATGATGCTCTTACTCCTTAGTTAGACATAGGCGTGAGATATGTTATGAATGGACTAGAAAGGTTGTATGATAATTAAACATATCACAAAAAAGTAAGTGATGCTTTCCAAAACATAAGGATTGAAATAATTAATCCTAGTTATGATATAGGTGTAGGAAATTCTATAAAGTAAATATTTTTATCTTTATTTCAAAAGGGTTTTAAACTAACATAAAGTTGCCTGTAGATGTGTCATAGGACTTAAAATAAATAAAAATTCCTAAAGAGGTTTCATGTTGAAATTAACTTGAATACCTAAAGAGGTATTTAGTGTTTAAAACTGAAATAAAATATCCAAAAAGGTATAACATGTCTTGAAATTTATAAAAAAAATGAACCTAGAGCTTTCTAGCAACAAAAAATGTGACCTAAATAGGCTTTCCTTAGGATTATTGACTCTAAACTTTTAACTTAAGTTGGTTTATTGGTTTATTCCCTATGACGAATCGATTGGTTGTATATTTATAGTATAACTAATTAAAGATATTCTTTAACTTATGTGTATTTATTTAATTAAATAAACTATATGGAAAAAAGCTTTTGGGATAATTATGCCTTGAAAATAAAATTATGATGAGTTCATAATATTGAATTCATATTATATTATATTTATGTATTATTACTAAATTTGTTCTTAGTTGTTGCTACATAAGATTGGATATTCATATATTAGAGAAAGTAGCACATATTATGTTTCTTTTTTACGAAGGAAGTTGTTGATCTTATACATTAAAATATAAAAGATATTTAAATAAATGTGTGAGTATTTGTTAGAGAACAAATTCTTTGAACTACCTCTAAGATAATTTTATATGAAATGTTACTTGTTTATCTATGGAAATGTTCATTGTGATGATTATATAATTGACCATTTGACTTGATATTGCTATGTTCGGGTACTATTTAAGATTTATTGTAGCACCCATTCTCGCAAGATACGTACTCGACATCTTGAGTGATATTCGAGTATATATCTCGCAAGAGTGGCATGCTAGAGCAGTCAGTCAGTAAAATTTCATTACAATTTTTTTAAAAACAACACACGTATATGCGGAAATCAATAATCAAATCGGGCCTACTTTATTCATAAACATTTCCATTCACAAGTGTTACAATCATTTTTCAGATCATTAGAATTTCAATAACCACTTGGGCTCATTTTCAGTTACAAGACACTTGTAATCATAATATCATTCCATTACCAAATCATTCACATAAACTTTGTACAATACTTGTGGAATATAATTCAAAACTAAAATCAATAAAAACATATGCAGGTGCAAACTGATCCTGACTCTTAGTCCATATCTGATTTCAGTGACTATACTCCAATTAGCCTAACTAAATATCTCCTCTAAACCTGAAAATAATGCAAATTTTGGGTGAGTTCTTGCAAACTCAGTGAGTGACCACCCTTGATGACTCACTCAATCACATAACACGTCACATCATATTTTCACATAATTTACATCACTTCATTTAACATATAGCATTACATTCAGAGCAGTCAAATCAATCATTTCTATTATTTAAAATACACATATCACTTATAATGCAATGAACATAAGACTCTCTTTCATTTATTACTTTGTTTTGACCGAGTGCCTATGACTGTCCCGTATCTATTGTGAATACCGGGCTCATTAATAACTGTCTCATATCCATTATGGATACTGGGCTCATTAAACATTGAGCCTGAGGCTCTGATGCGCATAAGTGAGCTTAAAGCTCTTTTCACGTTGGCTACTCAGGTCACAATTCTGATTATCTGATTGTGCATTTATATAATGAAATGCATCACATATATTCAGTAAATTGGAAATGCTCAAAATCAGACAATCATATTCACTAACACTTCCTCATTCACATTTGTCATCGGCCATTGGTCTGGCATTAAACATTTAGGTTGAGAATCACATATTCAGTCCAATTCACATTCATTATTTCAATCATTCTCATTCACATATATCATCGGACCTTAGTCCGGCATTTAACAAACATGTTGAGTAATACTTATTTTGTCAAATTCACATATAAGAAACACCTCAATTATCCCCATTCATCTATCAGAACCTTGAACTTTCATTGTCCGGATTCAGTACAATCTCATTCACTTTTCATAGTCATTTAATCTATAATATATAAACAGAACAATCAGTAAAGTAAGACCATCTAGGTTGACTTACAGTACGCTCCAGATTAGCATTAGTTTCCATGATCTGGAAATGCTTGGATGCTGATGTTTATCCTACACATCAACATTATGCAATACCCACATTGCACACGCATCACAACTTTGCACAATTATAAGTATTTATTTATGCACAAATGTGTATATGAACTATGTACAATGCATGTTCAATGACATTCCAGATATCTTTCCATTAATTTCACAACATTATCATTCACATATCAAAACTCACCTAAGTATAATGTGTACTTAGGGAGTGCTCCTCAATAAGACAATTTGAATCCAATTTCATAACCCCATTGATCATTTTAGATTTTTCTAAAAACAAACTTTCGGGTCAACTTTTCATGATTATTCAGACCAAGTAAATGGAGTAATTTTGCAACGCTTCATTTTAGAAAAATGTTCCCCAATATCTTAAGTTTCTAATGACACCAAGATCATACAATTTGGTTCATTATTCTATGAGTTATTCTCAAAATACTATAGACTGAGTATATTTGAAATTTTGGCTAGTGCATTATCATGCACTCAAAGTTGTACAACTCATATATCTTAATTAAAATATCCAAAAATTACAAACTTTATACCAATTGAAAGATAAGAAAATAAGATACAACTTTTGTGAAGACAACTTTGTTTGATTCCGCTATATCAATATAGTTCTTTCGATAACAACAGGATATGATTTCTATCCCTGGTAGTGCTACAGCCTAAGCCAAGACTCAATTTCATGCCAAAATTTGAAATTCGTAGAGATAGAATTAAAATTAGACTTCTTCAAGAAAATTGTAGAAATATGTCACAAGTTTTCTCTGAATCAAAAATAAATCATTTGGAAATTACAGATCAAGATGTAATCAAAATACCAAAGCATGTTCAATGAGAATTCTCCAGTTCATAATATTCCAACACATATCCTCTTTTTCATCCTAAATCCATTAATCAAATCTTTCCCGAATGAATTCATATGGCTCTAAATTTTCATAGAGAGGAAGAACAATGTGTCAGGAATCTATTGGTTCAAGTTTCAAGTCATTTAGAGGTCGGATGAAAAAGTTATATCCAAAGGACTCAAAGCTGTTCGGTAAAAATACTGTAGTTCATATTCATACTTCAAAAACCAAAATCATACACACAAACCATCACCTTCTTCTTCCTCTCTCAGCTGCAATTTTTTTCTAATACAATGTAAATAGTAATATTGCACAAAAACATATGTACATAGATCTTTGGGGCATACCCCGATCCTCTGTGTACTTCAAATTTTACAACAGTTTCTACCATGTCCCCAAAACATCCAAAGAGCAACTATAAATTCCAAGTACCCTATTACAACCGAAAAGAAGATATAAACAAAAAAATACATTAAGTTATCCACTAACTCCACAACAGCACCAAAACATGCATCATATCCCCCAATACAGCCACACAATGGCTATAAGCCAAGTTACTTCAAGAGCCCTCATACAACCGAAGTGTGACAAGTGTAGTCCAAAGCCTACATCAGTTGCTACCACTTCCCCAATACATCCAATGAGAAACTATAAATAAAAATATTCCAAGTTCCCCAATACACCTTAAATGAAGTTAAAAACAAAAAAATACATCCAATTTTCCACTACCTCCAATGCAACACCCAAAACATGCATTATATCCCCCAATACACCTAAAAAGAGGCTATGAGCAAAATTACATCAAGATCTCGCATACAGTCGAATGTCAAAAGTGTAATCCAGAGCCTACTACAATTGCTACCCCAATACAACCAATATAAGCAAGATTACATCAAGATCCCTCATAAGTTCCCCAATACAACCGAAGGGAGGCTAATGATCTAAAGTACATGAAGTTTACATCCAGCTAGTGGCTATAACCAACATTCACCAAATGCCCCAATACACCCAAAAGGAGGCTATAGACAAAAATACATCATATTTCCTAATACATCCAAAGTATCAACCAAAACAATTCCCATATCCCCCTAATACATCCACAAAGAGGCTATAAGCAAGCTTACATCAAAATTCCACATGCATCTGAAAACTCAGAAAGTAATAAGGTCCATGGGGTATAATCTATAAAAGATTCTATACATTACTGTTTTAATTTTTATAACCACATCTAAGCTCATAGCAGAAGCAGACTCCAGTTGGATGATATTCCTTGTCTTCCATACCATGCATATTGTGCATATGAAGCTAAGTTTAGCAGCTTTGCTTCTAATAATGCTCCGATGTAGTCTGTCCGGATCCATTTAATGGCACTAGGTAGTGAGGACATATTGCGGGTCAGTCCTAACCATGCCTTGATAGCACTCCATACTTCACCTGTAAAAGCACAGTTGAAAAACAAATAGTCAACAATTTCTATTTTTATATTACATAAGGCACATGTTCTTTCTATCTCCAAAAAGTGTAATTTATCCTTTGTTGGAAGTCTATTATGGAGACTTAACCAAGCAATGAAGGAGTACTTTAGAGGTATATAGTTCTTCCATATAAACGCCATCCATGGTTTCCTTGTATGCTTTACCCGAATTAATTCATAAATCTTCTGTGATGATGGAACTCCATTTACACACAACTAGCAAAGTAGTGTTCCATTTCTTGCAATTTTTCAACCCCAGCCCTCCTTTACCTTTTGGAGTACAAATGCTTTCCCAAGCTACTCTGAAATGCCTTCCACCCCATAAGAATAGCCTAAAAATGGAGTTTAGCCTATCCAGGATTGAATTGGGGATAAGGAATGCTTGTAACCAAAAGGAGGGCACTCCTTGGATAACAGAGTTTATACACATTCTACCTCCAGTAAGGAGGTCAAAATTATGATAGCAATCCCATCCTCCAAATCTGTTTCTCATCAACTTGTTAAGACTATCCACAGTTAACTTAGTTTCCAGTAATCATGCAACGTTACAATGGTGTTGCCTAAGTAATGAGATCCTTAGGACAAGATCTAATAAAACTTGGACTAGATGTAACATAGTTAGTCTAGTGTGAGTTGATACTTTGACCATACTCTGAACCAAGTGGGGTATAAATGGTGAAAGGACGAATTGCATGGCAACAATATGTATGGAAGGGTTCATAGTCAAACCACTGACCTTCCGATTAATTGGGGGTCATGACGTGTTACTAGATACCGCTCTTGACTTACTTGAATTAAGTGTTAATTCAAGTGGCCATCATAACCGGGAACCTAATGGGTCACACACATTGGAGATCCGAAAGATGACTAAAATGGTCTTGAATAGTGATTCAAGATATGAAGAGTGTTTCGATATTGTATCGCAATGTGATCGTGGTAGAAAACGTTGTATGGAATGGATTAGAAATAAGTGTTGTTGGCTTCCATTAATGCATGTTATTCATGATCATTAACTTCCCATAACTTTCATTAATGCATGTTATTCATGGTCATTAACTTCTAATAACTTCCATTAATGCATGCTATTCATGACTATTAACTTCTCATAACTTTCCATTAGTGATGGAAGTTATGGAACACTAAATGAAGCAGAAAATTGAGATGATTTTCGTACATCTTGTGTAAGATACAAGAAAAGAAAAAGAAAGGTTCTTTTTTCTTACACACACACTTTTTCTCTCTAACTTTCTCAAGAGTTCTTGTCTTTGCTAGTACAAAGAAAAAATTCTAGGTTTCATCCTTCTATCTTCGTGTGGATTTTCATTAGAGACGATCTGCGTTGATTGTTATAGTTTACGACAACCCAACTCGGAGAAGATTAAAGAACGAAGGAGATCGTCAGAAAGGTATGTAAACATCATACATTTTATGTTTTTGTTTTTCTATATCTATATACATGAGCAGCTCTGATTTTTTAGGTTCCGTTTTATTTCCGCTGCGTATATGTGATATATATTATGTATGAGATAGTTGGATTATTTTGGCTAAGTTATTCAATTATAAATAAGCTCCAACAAGAATGAAAAAGAACATTCGGAATTAATCAAACTCAATTATCTTGTGGTTGTTTTCCACCCTAAGCAGAACTTTACAAATATTTATACGCTTTGACTGGGACCATAACAAAAATCAGAACTAAAATCCCATTCAGCTACGTCTTAAAAAATAGTATCTTTGGGCTAACGGTATTCTTCTACTCGTTTGCATATCCTTACATGAAATTGATGGAGAAATTGGAAAATATAAAAGTTACAGTCGGCAACTTGCTCCCAGGATTGAATCAACCTTAATCATCATTCTGCAAGAATCAGCTATTAACATAACCAGTCTAGCATTTATAAGAACATGTTTCTGGGGCTAAGCACACCTCACAATTGGAACTACCAAACGAAGTTCTACTCTCATTCACGAGTCATCAGTGAGATCTCCCCATCTTACATTGTGCTTTGCAGCAAGATAATGTGCTCCAACTGGGCCTCTGCTACCGTAGGGATAGAGCTCTGGTACAATCTTCTTCTCTTCAAGTTCTTCTAACAATGGTGTGAATAATGCCCAGGCAGCATCAAGCTCATCGCTCCTGATGAATAATCTTCGCTCTCCTTCTATTGCATCTAAAAGCAGCCTCTCATAGGCATCTGGTATTTCTCTCGGATATCTTCACATTGAAGTGTAACAAAATTAATCAAAAAGGGATTTTATATCTGCTCTGTAACTTAATAGTCACTCCGGATTTCAATATGCAGCTTCTGCAGTAAATGTGATCTAAAAATATACGTTTTACCGGCCATTCAAAAGTCTAGCTATGATTCACTGCCAAGAAATCAGAAGAACAAAGTGATCTAACAATGTCTGTCCCTCACCAGTGGCTATCTCTTTGTGAGTGAAGATATCAAACTAAGTTTCTTTTTCGAGACTCCAAGACAATATGATGAATGTGATCCACTGGGTTGGAGTGAAAATCTTGGATCATATTAATTATAAACTACCACTTTATGTTAGCCCATGCAACTGAATTGTTAATACTAGCTCTATAAAAGAAATGACTGCATTATTATCATACCTTGCTCGATAAAGTAAATTAAGCTCACTGCGATCTAGTCTCATTCCAAGACCAGGAACTTTGTTGTTGATCTTCAGATATATAGCTTCATCGGGTTGTACACGAAGTACAAGCTCATTTGTAGCCTTGTCCAGATCAGTTCCAAAATTCCTCCTGTACAAGTTGCCAGGGACATGTCTGAACTGCACCCTGATCTCTGCTCTGAAATTTCACGCAAATACTTTCAGGTCATAGAATTAATTGCCCCTACAATTTGCAAAGTAAGAAGGAAAGTGCAGACTGCAGATAGAGGGAGCGTCCTCCAGGAAAAGTAGAAATTATACTTACCGCCTAGTATGAAGAGCTTTGCCTGCTTTCATCAGAAAAGGCACGCCGTCCCATCTGGGATTATTAATAAAAAGTGCTGCTGCAGCAAATGTAGGCGTAAGACTATCCTTTGGAACTGTTTGATCATCTGTATAACCAGGGAATGATTTACCACCCTTGCTGTGGCCCTTATATTGGCCAACAATTACATTTTCAAGCTCCAGTTGTTTCATTGACCTTAGAACCTTTACCTGGATCAAGGACATTCTACTCTATGACATCATTTTTCACCAAACCATGAAGATTGGTCAGAAAAGGATACCTTCTCATTCCTGATGTCCTCAGCATCCAAGCTAACAGGTGTCTCCATTGCAAAAAGTGCCAGTATTTGCAGCAGATGATTTTGCATTATGTCTCTTATAATGCCATAGCTGTCAAAATATCTGAACATATAAGCAAATTCGGTTTATCAGTTGTGTCATTGAGAAAATAATAATTTCTTCTGAACTTAGCATCATGAGAAAATATATGCATCTCACCCTCCACGCCCTTCCGTACCAAAATCTTCAGAAAATATCAGCTGCACACTGCGAATGTAATTTCTTGACCACAGGGGCTCAAAAACAAGATTGGAGAAACGAAGCACTGACAGATTCTCAACTAGCTCCTTGCCTAAGTAATGATCAATCCTAAATGAAAATCTCACACAATCAGACTTTCTCCTAAATTTTGATCCTATTTCTTATCAAATAGCAATAAAGCAGAAAGGACCTGAATATTTGATCTTCAGCTAGATAGTGCTTTAAACATCTGGTTAACTGACGAGATGACTCCAAGTCACGACCAAACGGCTTTTCAACAATGACCCTAGTCCACCCTTTCGGTGAAGATGCTCTAAGGCTTGCACATCTCACCACATCAACGAAAATATTTGGAGGGATTGACAAGTAAAACAGCCTGTTTGACAGCTTTCCAACCTGAAAATTAAAACCAAAAGTCTGTGGCTGATCAATATTGAACACTATCATTCAGCTATTGCATTTATTTTTCTTGTTGCCAGTCATTCATAGAACTAAGTTTAGGCTAGGGTACAGTATAAAGATCTTTTACAAGTGCAGTAACAGCATGGGGGAAAAGTCCAACAAGCCCAATGTGAGCAGATGGCAATCATGAGTTTTTTGGCTGGACTTAACTCACAATTTAGGATTGCTAAGTCTTAGATTCTTTCCAGCACTAAAATTTTGATCTCTACTTGGATAATCCATAAAAACACTAGCACATTTGTTGCTGCTCCCACTCAAATCTCTAGGACTTTTGTATGTCAAACTACTGGATATGACCATGGAAAATCATCCTAAAGGAATACTAACAAAGGGGGAACATGAAATTAGAATCAAGATGTAGAAGGAATCATCTGACGATATTGTCATGAACTAAGTCATACCAAATGCACTTGTTCAAAAGTACAAAATAAAAATCAGAAAACTCATTCAACTTAAGTTGAAGCTACTACTACACCACCTAGCTCATCCGCTAAGAAGACAATTATAGTTTTTACAAATGAACTTGCTAAATTAACTCAGTTCCAAGAAGCATTGAAAATTCATTTCACCCTATCTTTGCTATTATTGATTCAAGTAACACACCTACTTTTACCAATGCAATTTTCATGTTTCCTCTTTTGTTTCTTATGATTATTTATCTTCCTCTTCATGTTCTTTTCTTGCTTCACTTGATTCCACTGTCTCTCCCCAAAATTGTTCATAAAGCTTTATCTCATCCTAGTTGGCACAATGTTATGATATAGGAGATGAATGCTTTAGATGTTATGTTATATGGAATTTAGTAAACTTACCTAATGTTATGTTAAGTACGTTTTCATGCAGCAGTACCCAAATGCCCCCTAATTTACAACTCACTAAGGACGAAGACTTGCTTGAAAACCTTGAAAAATATAGAAGATTGGTTGGAAAATGGAACTATCTTACATAACTTGCCTTGATATTGCATATTCTATCAATGTTGTAAGTCAACTCATGTCTTCTCTAACTATTCATCATTGGGTGGCCTTAGAACAAATCCTATGTTACCTAAAGGGAGCTCTTGGATGAGGAATACTATATGAAAATCATGGACATACTCACATTTAATGCTTTTCAAATGTTAATTAGGTAGGTTCTAAGATTGATCAGAACTCTACGATTAGCTATTGTGTCTTTATTGGAGGAAATTTGGTCTCATGAAAAGTGAGAAGTAAAATATTGTATCCAGATTCAGTGCAGAATCTGAAATTGGTATAGGCAACGTGAATATATCAACTATTATCTGAAATTGGTTTTAAAGCCTCAATACCAACAAAATTATGGTGTGATAATCACGTTGCTCTACATATTGCTTCTAATCAAGTGTTTCACAAAAGAATTAAACATATTGAAATTGACTACCACTCCGTTCGTGAAATAGTATCGCACAAACTTGATTTCTACAGGATATGTCAAAATTGGAGAACAACTCAGAGACATTTTCAAAAAAGCCCTAAATGGTACTCGAGTCAATTATATTTGTAATAAGTTGGGCATGATTAATATCTATGCTCCAACTTGAGGGGAGTGTTACAGATTAAGAATTATGAACTGATTATAGGGATTATAACCTCTTGATTATAGGGATTACATTCCCTAATTAGTCTTGTAAGTATTTGTGGATGTATATATATGTGTGTGTGTGTGTGTTAATTTGGTTAATTCAAGCGAGCTACATGCAAAGTATTCAAACGTTACCATGCCATTCGATATCTGGAATTACGATTTTTGAGCATGTGAAAAGCTCCATTTGATCAACTAGTCTTTGAGAAAAGCTAAAAATTGGACTAGCATCCATCAGTAACATTTGATAGACAACAGTTTCTCGGTGAGATGATAATGCAAATAACCTATATAACTGCAGGATTTTAGGAGCAAGCAGCACTATCAAGAACATTACCTCTTTTTCATTTAGCTTGTCGTCCAATTTCGAGAAATCTTCTTCTGAATTATACTGACCCGCATGGTAATAGCATCTTTTCAGAAACTGATTCATTTTGTCTTCACAATTTTCCCTACAAGTCAAGCCACATGTCAACAACTATACTTGAGATGAAGTTCAATTAAAAGAAAAAAAAAAGGTTGTGAATGATTTAAAATGTTAGAGAAACCTCTGGTCTATTCTGCACGTTAATGTCTTGCTAATCATATTTCTCAGTTCCTCATCAGTCATCTTAGTTCGAGCATAACCAAATACTCTGAAGTCCTTCAGGAGGAAAAGTAAATAAAGGCGCAGAGACTATGGTCAGTGGCCAACCATTTATCATATTCAAGAACTAACCTGAAACGATTTAATCTAACAGCATAATAACTTAATAAAACAAATTATATTAGAACCTCAGGTAGGAAGTCCTCATAGTAAAGAGCAAAAAGTGCGGGAAATATCTTCTTCTTGGCTAGATCCCCTGAAGCTCCAACAACAGTAATGCTGAGAGTAGATTCCAATTTCTCAGCTTCTGACACAAGAACCGACGAGCCCTCCCTGTCTTGAGGCTTAACATGTTCCCTGGCAAGAGGACTTCCATCCAGACCTATTTTAAAATCTCATCCATTTACTCGAATTCATTGCCAAGGAACACGACAAGGACAAAAAAGATATGCAAGTTCAATTTAGTCGAAAGGCATGAACATAAACTATATCTAGCGACTACCCATTTAGCAGACATTAAAACAAGAAGCAATTAACTCCGGACTTTCAGGAGTACGAAGTAACTTTCTCAAACGTTAATTCAATACTTCTTTTGTTTTTTTAAATCCTAGGAAAGATATCATCTGGCTTCTTATACGAGCCGTCTTGAAATAAGCAATCCAAAACTAAAAAACAAGCCTTGAAAGTATAAACTCTTTTCTTTATATGCTATCCAGGAACTTTGGACGGTAAAAGATGGAAAACCATCATAAAACTTGGATAATGTAAAGAAGCAAAATGAAAAAATTAATTATGGATGAAGGATCAAGAACAGACTATCCTGCAAAGAGACAGCATTTAGAGGATGGCCATTTGTGGATTTTAGCTGGAACTGCTTCCTGGTTCGGATTCTAGGATGATACTGAGGTACCCGTGTGAAAGAACCTATCTTTCTTGGCAAAACAACGAATCTGCTGACGGCCTTTATCTCATGAGAAGATGAGAGTTTAGTTGATGAATATGAACTCAAATGTGTTGCCATTCACCTTGATCAGGCGAAAAATGAGACCTTTGATTAAGCAAAAATGGCAAATGAATCTTCAGAAGATCATTTCATCATCTGTAATTTTTCTTCTTTCGGTTCCATCTTTGGAGCATTTGGTGCAAATCGACTTCAATACATCCATTGCTTGAAAAGAAACAATGTGTTCTTTTGGGCAACTGAAAAGGCCAATAAGTGAAGCAAATCTTGTATGTGAGGTCCATATTTTTTCCCGAATACAAATATGTTCTTTTAAATGGTCGAAATAAGGTTGGATTTCCTTTTCAAATACAACAAAAGGTTGCAGATGTGATTTCAAACTTTTCAACTTTATCCCAAGCTCCTTATCAACATAGAAGATGAACTCACCTGTTCTGTTCTGACACAGATTTTTTCTCTTCTTTTGGTGAATTTGTTAAGCTTAATGACTATTTACGCTTACTTCCAGTTGAAACCAAAAAGTTCTTGACAAAAGCTTTAGCAAAGAGCAGATTGCATGTAGCCACTGATACACCAAATGATTGTCAGGAGGTATGAAAATCAAGTTCTAGAAGAACAAATAATCATGTTAAGATTTGAATCAAGTTATCAAAAAAGAAAGAAAATCAATTTAATTTTTTTTTTTTTACAAAGAACTAAAATTTTTTAAAGCCCACAATATTCAGCTCAACCAGTGGGCCCTTTATTATAAATCATAGTGCATACTAATTTTTAAATACAATAAAAACAATAGTAAAATAATAAGAAATTTACCAATTGTCTTTATGATTTAGTAGCATAAAAACACGACTATGTTGATTCACCCTCTCAGTGATGAGTAAAACAAAATAAGGTAATTTTAAATTGATAAGATTCTGCTTGAACAAAATAAATTTATAAATAGAAAGATCTTATAAACTTTCAAAATGATCCTATTAAAGTTAAAAAAGAGAGGAGCTTGTTAATTTAAAAGGAGCCTATTAATACTCAAATAGAAAAGAGCCAATTAATTGAAAGGAACTTGCTAACGCTTAAAACGATATGAGCCTGCTAGTGCTCAAAAAGAAAGGAGTCTGCTAGCGCTCAAAAAGAGCTTGTTGGCTTTTGAAGGAAATCTCTTACGATATAAAAATAGAAGGAGCTTATTGTAAAATTGAAGGAGCTTGTTGAAAATACAAACTTATAATGTGAAAATTTAAAAGTAAGGAAGAGAGAGAAGATGACACAATAGATTTATACTGGTTCGGCTTATAACGAAGCCTACGTCCAGTCTCCAATTATTCAACTTGAGTGTTTCACTATAAAAGCTAAATAATAATTTAACGAGTCTCTTCAAGCTCACAAGGGTATATTTTTTAAGGTTCTTTAACCTTCCACAGTAGTAGTATTTTGCTAGCTTCTACAACCTCTCAACAAGAAATGTATGAAAGATTCAATAGTCTCTTTTAATGGAGTGATATCACTTTCTAAAGTACAAAGAGTTTGATATAACTTTCAAGAATATTGATGTTCTAAGATAGTCTCGGCTTCTGGAGCAAATTATTCGAATTAGTAAGATCCTTCTGGATATCATGGAACCATTTCTAAAAAGATAAGTTTTCAAAGAAGATTTCTACAAGAAAGAAAGCAATTATTCCATTATTTTATTTCCTTTTAAGAAATATATCGTTGCCTATATAAAAAAATAAATCTAATTTGAATTTTGACATATTATACAATTATCATCAAAATCATTAATCATAAACCTTGAGCTAACAACGGAGGTAATACGTAGTATAGACCTTATTACATACTCAGGATCAATATGAAATGATTAAAAACGAAGGTAATGCAGAATACCTGATTTCGGTTCCATCTCTGATTCCGATGTCGATTCTAAGCTCCAATCGATCACAAATCTCCTAGGACCTTTATAGAAAGTATTTACAGAGACACGGACTAAGTCTTTCTATAGTTTTCTCAATACATAAACTCTCCTAATGGGTCAAAGATTCTTTATGCTTATGATTGGTATCAACAACTTCAGGAGACCTTAATCTTTATATAGCTTTCATATTGAGCTTCCCCATCACAAGGTCGATATGGGTCTGATCCAAACTAACTGGGATCCATTTTTTACCCAGACTTTAACCCATTAATCTAGATCATTTATTGGGCCACTTTATTATCTTTATTTAAATCAAATTATGTAACTTTTTTTTTGGTAAATCAGAAAACTATTATACGAAAATGAATAGGTTATATACACAGCTCGAGATTACCCAGGATCTCTTGCCAACAGAAGTACTACGAAGGGTAAAACCAGAGGAACACCACAAAGCAGAAAAAGCAATACCGCACCCTCAAAACTCGCCTCTCAAGCAATTTAAGAAAACAAAGCCCAATACCCTACTACAGAAACTCCCCAGCACCCAGGAAAAGCCACTCAATGATCAACAACAAACCACACCAATCAGTAAACTAGTCTACATACATAGCCCGCAACCACAACAAAGGAGCACAGTCAACTCGCATGACACCCGAGGAAGAGGAACCACCACCTGATAGCTTGCTCCATAGAGATGGCCCTGAACCTACAGCAATAAAAAATTATGTAACTTAACCGATAATTTATTTAAAAACTAAAAAATGCAATTAATAGTTGTCCAACTTTATAGGAAAGGACAAAATTGTCTAACAATCTCCCCTTTGAACAAGCATTAATTGTCGTTTTGACTCTAGTTTAAAAATAGTTTAAAAACTCGATTAAGCCACGCTACTCTATTAGTCAACTAAGTTTTAAAAAACAACACATTCGATCCAAAGATAATGAAAGTCTATCATTCTGTCCTGCAACGCTTTCGATACCGAAAAGTATCAGATGCATATGTCATGTATGACATAGATCCAATATAATCACGTATACCTAATACCTCACTAACATGAATGGAAAAATGGAGTGTGGCAAACTAGGATGATACCTTTATGATCTAAATTATATCATCTTTGTTTGTAAATCTCGATTTCTCCAACTTTATGCTAAACTGCATTAGAGAAATCCTGTTTTCTCTCACCGAATGCTAAACAGCATTAGAGAAAGCTTGTTTCCCCCCACCAAATGCTAAACTGCATTAGAGAAAACCTTTATGTTCTCCAACTGAATGCTAAACTGCATTAGAGAACCTTCATGGGATTAAAAACTTATATCTCCTTATGTCATGTCAAACTTTATAGATATCTATACTAAAACTATATGCGTCTAAATGACATAGGCACAAGGTCAATCTGTATATATGCCCAATGACCTTTAAATGCTTAAGATCGACACAAATCTTAAGACTTTTATACGTATTATGACAATGTAAGGTATTACTTTTAGGAGGTTTGATATAAACTACATATTGATCTCTTAACTCACAAACCATGTCAGTTACTTTTGGATCCTGGGATCTTTCAGATTGTACAATATAGACCACTTTATAAAGGTCTTTATTCAGGAAAGCGATTTTGACAACCATCCGATTTAACTCTGTATCATCATGAGCTACAATTGCCTTAATCACTCAACGTATATCCTACGAGGATAAGAGAGAAAAGGTAACACAAAGTCAACCTTTTTCCCTGAGTGAACCATGAGGCAACTGAGCGAGCCCATAAACCATTGAACTTTATCCTTAAATCCTTTAGGTCTTAAAACTTCATTTACAACTGACGAGTTTGCAGTTTCGCTGCAAATCAACTAGCTCCCAGACCTTACTATGCTCCATGGCTTGCATCTTGTCATTCATTGTATCTCACCACTCATCCGCATTGGGTCTAGAAACAGCTTTTGTAAAAGTAACTGGATACGTAACATGTCTAATAGTATAGTCTTGTACACCTGATAGACTATGTTATCAGATGAGATAGTAGGTCTTCTCACTCTAGTGGATTTACTTAACTGTATTAGATCTAAATAGCAATGGGAGGAACGAGCATTCAATCCTTCTTTATAAGGATTATACTACCTCAGTAGGGCAATCTCATATACTAATGTGTGCAAGGCTAGGTTTCTAAGCTTTTAAATAATCAGGTAGATTAGTCCTGCTCTGCATTGACTTCTTCAAGTCCTTTAGCGTGCTATTATGCCTTTCGGCAACACATCAATTTGCTCAGAACTACTCGGCATAGTGAATTAAGTCACTATTCTAACTGATTCCAAATATCTGGTAAACAGATCTTTTAAAGTTCTGAAATACCATGTTTGCCATGATATTCTCCTCTACGGTCAAATCTGGCTATCTTGATGAATCTTCCCATTTGGTTCTCAACCTTCAGTCTTTAAGCAAGAACACATAATTGTAATGGGAATGATAATCAACAAATATCAGAATACATTTAGAATTGCACAATGCAACTGAATAAGGTCTACCGAAATCTTTAAGTATCATACTCAACAAGTCAGAAGCATGAGTTGACCTCAATATCCTTATTAGTCAACTTACCCTTGCAACAGTCAGCACATGTTCCCAAATCATCATAATCCAAAATTGAGAAGTACTTTCCTTGATCAATCTCTCAACTCTAGCTCAGGAAATATGGCCTCAACTTTTATGCCACACCATGTATGACTTCTCATTCATCAGGATCCTTCATTTCATAACTTGTTTAGCAAGATACGAAGAAGCATTTATCTAATTTGGGGTCATACACATGTTATACAAACCATATGACAAGAAGTTGTGCCATTATGTTTTGCATTAAACAACAATTGTATAACATAAATATTAAATGCAAAACGTCAACCTTCTTTGTCCAAAATTGATCAAAAGATCAATATAAAATGTGTCGTGTAAAACCCAAATGAACCTTACAATAATGTTTAGTACATACATCCCCTACAGATATTACTTTCAAAATTTTATTGCTATGAATCATCAGTTCCTCCTTTTCTTTATTTGGTTTTATCCTAGATATGAACCACTGCATTGTGGAAACACGTTGATCAGATGCTCCACTAAATAGCCACCAAGAACTTAATGCGACTATCACAAGTAAGATTCATAATTGACCAACCAAAGATTAACCTGATGGTCTCAGTCTTTCCTTTTAAACCTCATACTATTGGTTTCTTTATGTCCCTAGGACCTTTATCAGCACTGGTTTGATCAACGTCAGCATGTGAAGAAGATTTGAACTTTCTACCTTTGAACATAGTGGGCTTCATATTTGTCTTCCCTTTAGTTGCTTTGAGGGCTATAGGAGTAGCAAGCTTGAGTTTCTCTTCCTCAGCAACGCAATGGGCTATCAAAGCATTGAAGTCCTAACATCTTCAATCTACTTGTGAAGATGAATTATTCTCGATATGTACTCCATTACTCCCCTTTTCTCCCGTATACTTTATGGAGAATAATTCTTTAGTCAAGGCACTTGTCTCAACATCAAGTAAGACTTTGTACCTCTAGGAGACAGCGTCAAGAAACTCCTTTACTATGTCTGTGTCCAAAAGTCCACTTAGCAGATGGTTAAGAATGGATCTCCTAATGGTCATCAGATATTATCTATTAGACCGATCCAAGGTTTCATAGGCTGCTTTATGATTTTTTAAGGTCATGGATGTAAATAGAGATGGCCTATCCATCCTTATGGTCATATCAATCACATCTATCTCCATAGCATTCAATACATCTTTCGTCCACTTCTTTAAATTGAAACCTGCCAGGGTTTCACTGGTGACATTGATTTTGTTGACTAAAAAGGTGACTTCAAGATAATAATCTTTAAATCAACACAAATGTAGAACAACAGCTATACTCAAAGCCATTGAATAGTATCTTTACTGAAAATCCGGTCACACATATTATGAAACACCTATAGGCTGAACACTAAACACATAATATATGCAACTAGACCTCCACACATAAAAGTGATCAGAGTACAAATCATCAACTCTCATGACACTACCACCTGTGGGTGAATAGATAATTCAAGCAACGACTTTTCTCTATCCAATGCATTTATATGCACATCTCAAAATCTCATGTAAGGCCAACACCTGTGGGCAGAATAACCAAACATGAGACCAAAGACATCCCCTAATGTGTAAGCAGAACAATTCAAAATACTGACTCAAAAAGTCCACAAACACAAGGGATATATCTTTATATCATCCTCACATTCTTTATGGGCATATGGTATGTGACAATATAACATCAATAAATGCAAAAAATCGAATGCACAGTCTTATTGTCACACACTCGTGCTGAAGACATCCTCTGAAAACGTCATTTAAGACTTTCGTAAAAGAAAAATCTTAGTAAAGTGACTATCGTGCGTCACCAGATACTGAACCTGTAACATCCTGTTACTTGAATGAAGGTTAAAATGGTGTTTATTAGAGATTAATGAGAAGTTAGGAGGCATAATTCATGCTTATGCATAATGTGACATATACATACACGACACTGTTGATCTTGCACATTACAATTATTTGTACATGCATTCATTGATATTTTCTGGGTATAATTAATTGTTAAAAAATACAATTAAAATGTGAATTGTGAATTATTTGAGCTGGAAATTTGTTTGGAGAACATTTAGATTATTTCGAATTTTTGAAAAATTTTGGAGAAATTTTGATTTATGGACCAATTATATAGTGACACGTGGCAATATATATACATGAAAAATGGCTAATTTGTATTGTGGCAAATGGTTCACTTGTATGGTGTCATGTGGTAACATGAAACAGTGATAAATGTAAACCATGCAAGAGAACACGTAGATACATGTTCTAGACGTTGTCTCCCCGTAGCTTTCTCTCTCGTTGTTCTTCACCAAGAGTCGTACTGTTATCAAACTTACTTTTTGTTCACTAAACACCGAGCATCAAGTTGTTATTCTTGTGTCAGTGATTCACTCTCTTTGTTGGCAATATTGCTAAATCAAGTAAGTAACTCTGATAATGCTTACGGTGTGAAAATATATATACATGCATAAGAATTTTAAGCAGTATAGTTTCGATGAATGAATGCGATGTATGAAGTAGATAAAGAATTTGTGAATTTAGGAAATGAGTAGCAAGTGTATCGAGATTGTGATATTTTGAGTTAAATGGAGATTAGTGAAATAATTATAATTACAGAAAATAATGGTTGGATGTTCACGATGTTCATGCTCTGTTTTTCTTGTTGATATACGTGAATGTTTTTGGAAATGTTTGAAGGAATTAAAATGTGTTTAATAGTAAGGAATGAGGATTAGGTGAGATCTTAATATAGAAAGTTGATAAATGAAGTGAAAGTGTAGATGTTAGTGAAAAGTAATGCATCTGTAGAAAGTTATAAAAGTGCATAAAAGTGATGAACATGCTCTGTTTTTGCTATATATGTGTAAATGTTTGGGTAATGTTAGGGATGGATTTATGAGAGGTTAGAGTTAAAGGGAGCATAGAGTATAATGAGGTATCATGTTTTAAGGAGGATTAAGATGATAGGAAACGTGGACTGAGGAGGGAAGGAGAAAATAACAAGGAAAAGTGCTAGAGTTAGAAAAACGCAGTAGAGAGAAAGAGGAAGTATATGAAGTTCGGATTTTTTTTTATGTGCGAAGTGTAAATGTGAGTCTAACTTGTTTAAAGATTTTACTGGAAATAGAAATGTAAAATGGATGGCTTAGAAGTGAGAAGGACAAAAAAAGAAAGAAAGAAGAAGAGAAGAAGTGTAGTTTGGTGAAGAAGATGAAGATTTACATTCTAGAGAGAGAAAAGGTGATGGTTTGTATGTATGAGTTTGTGAACTAGAGTATTTTACTGAACAACTTTAAGTCTTTTGGCTATAACTTTTCCATCTGACCTCCAAATTGAAGTGAATCACACGTTAATACAATGATAATCAAATACACAAGAAGGGGGGGTTGAATTGTGAAAACTTTTTCGTTAATCCCTTCTTAAAGAAAACTTATTGATTAGAACACAAAACTTGTTCGATTCAGAATTACTATAA
>JAOTBA010000009.1:7907139-7922812 GCA_025629845.1 Erythroxylum squamatum | reverse complement strand
ATAATACATATACAAAACACTCATTCAATTTTCATTTCATATCTCTAAATTGTCACTTAAGGATCGGGGTCCAACACCTCAGACATCAGCTGACCAGACCTTTGAGCCATTTCACAATCATTCACATGTACACAAACATATCATAAAATTATATAAACTCAATTTAGTCATTTTTTACAATGTTTCACACGATACATGTAAAGATATATATGCAATACACATGAGGCTCCACTTTCATTTTTATTTTTTTGTGACCGAGTACCTATTTAACTGTCCTATATCCATTGTGGATACTAGACTCATTTTAGATACTGTCCCATATCCATTGTAGATACTGGGGTCATTAATCATTGAGCCTATGGCTCTGTGTGCACATTTTTTAGCTTTAAGCTCTTTTCACGTTGGTCACTTCAGTCACAACTCTTTTATCTGGTCATCTATATCAATGTAATGAAAATGTCTCAAATCACATATTTGCTATCAATAACTCTCATTCAGTGTGCACAGTTATATAGCACATTCATCATATCAAAGCTCGACATTCAACATATAGTTGAGAACACAATGTTCATATTCAATCACTTCTAATACAGTCCTGAATATCAAAATCCTCAGACCATCAATGTTCAAAATTAACATAATCATATTAGTAACAGTTCAATATCTAACATATAATTAAGAACAATTTAAATATAGTGAGCAAACATCTAGGTTAGCTCACAGTATGCTCCAGATAGCTATTGTCTTGATGAGTCAATAATGTCTAGAAGCTGACGGTCAATTTGTGCAGTCATGCAATACAAACATATGTACACATTACTAACTTGTTTAATCATAAGCACTCAATCATACACATGCATATGTATTATGTTCAATGCATGCTCAATTGAATTTTCCCAAGTATGTAACTTTACTCATAAGTCTTGATCATTCAAATATTATACCTTGTGCATAACTTGTTTTCAATTAGGTTATGCCTTAAGTAAGTTTGATTACTCCAAATTCATCACTCATTCATTCACCAATCCCTTTTTTTCCTAATGCTTTATATTAACATAATTTCCCAATTCTCATTCATTTATACCTAGTTCACATTGTTTATATCCTTTGAATCATATTTGCATTCACAAGAACATCTTTGTACCATTAACAACTCATACTTCCCAAATTCATATACATTGATATCAAAACATTTAAATTATTCCTTAAGTTTCAACATCAATTAACAACCTAAACTTATCAAACCCTTAACCACTTAATCCAACATCAAACTAGGTTCATTTTTGTCCTTATGTGGTTCAACAATTGCACAAAACAAAATTTACCATGTTAAAACCTTGGCCGATACCCCATGATCATAACAGAAGCTAATGCATCTACCCACGGTCGTGGTATGAGAGCCATGACTGTGGACTACCCATTTTCCTGCGATTTTCCATATTCAAACACCTTCATTCCAATTTAAAAACACCTTCATAATAGTTCCTAAATTATGCCTCAAGTATACCTTAATTATATGTCAATTCCTCACCAATCCCATCTCCAATTCTAACTTAAAATCATTCATTGGTAGCTCATAACTATTGTCTTTATGCATCAAAACAAAACATAAACTATCCAATTCACTATCACATTCCAGCACAACCTCATCATCAACATAATATACAATTCATCCTGATTTCATCATCATAAACTTTCTATTATAACATGCCATAAAGAACAATCATTTACTTACTTGTCTAGCTCAAATTCCAGCTCAAAGATCAAACTAATTCTGCTCTCTATGGATGCAAAATCATCCAAGTACATGATGAAAGTAGGATGTTTCCAGTAAAGGTAAAATTATGATAGCAGATTATAGTTATCTTTGAGTAGATTTTCTTGTATGGATCTTGTAGTGAGTATGAATGAAATGGAAGCAAGGTGCAGAAGTTGGGAGGGCTTCGGTAGTGAGAGTAATGGAAAAGAGAAGAATGAACTAAGCTGAAACTTCTCATATAGAAACTTGACACATCAAATGCTAGGTGTCACCATCTTACATTAACATTTGTGGTGTCACCATCTTACATTAACATTTGTGGTGTCACCATCTTACATTAACATTTGTCCTTAGGTATGTAAGTCACTTGTCCGATGTATATGCTACCAATTATCACCTAGTTATTAGTCCATTTTCACACCATGATCAATGTCATTTTTCAATAAATTAGATATGCCAAATGCCACTCATTTATCTATGCCAAATGTCACTCAATTATAGGTTTAGTCATCCTAATTTTTCATGTGTCAATTTGTCTTACCATTTGACATTTTTCCTAGACCAAATGTACATTTTTCATACTCCTAATCGGTGTTCCTTGTGTGTAGCTGACCTTGAAACTATTGATCATCTTTTCTTTGAGTGTCCTTTTTCTAAAACAATTTGGTTTCAAAGCCTTAGCCATTTTCAAATTCCCATTCCTCCTCTTCCAATTTTTCATTCCATCATATTATGGTTCTCCCAGCTAGCCTCCACCAGATCCTGTGCCATAAACTCTTTCCTCATTATTCTTTCTGTTACTGTCTATAACCTGTGGGCTGAAAGGAATAGACGGACCTTTAAAGAAGAAGCCATGGATGAACGGAATCTCTCTATGCGTGTGAACTTTCAAGTTATGGAGCACCTCAGCCTAAACACTGAGAGAAGGTAATATAACTTGTGTTGGAATTTTTTCTTTAATGTTTTATCTGAAAGTGATGCAGCCAGGTGACAGTTCAGTTCGTATAGGGCATCCAGACTGGGTTGTCCTCCTTATGAAGGCCAGCCGTGTACTTTCTCAGACGTCGGTCTTAGCCCAAGCATAGGAGATCTAAATCGTCTCGCCAAACCGAGAGTCACACCTTTCAGAATCCATACAAACCACTATTATATTGTTGATTGAGAGTGATTTTGGAATTGGATTGATTTTTGTGTTAGTTGTCAGATTTGTTGGGCTTTTGTTCGTTTGGGTGAAACTCATAGAGATGTTGCTGTTTGTTTATGCTTTTGTTTTAGGGTTTGGGATGTGGGAGCTTCCTAAAGCCCTTTTGGGTTAAGAGATTTAGGGATTGAAACCTTTCGTCTGTACATATTTTTTTCAATTTTATAAAAGCCTTTCTGATTTATAAAAAAAAACTAAAAAATGAATCGAAATCGAGGAAAACCATATGAGATGAAAAACTAAAAAAACCTTCGTTTCCGGCGATCCAAACACATAACCGCTCTGATACCATATGTAATACGTATTATAGACTTTATTACGTACTTAGGATCAATATAAAAGGATTAAAAACGAAGGTAATGCGAAATACCTGATTTCGGTTCCATCTCTGATTCCGATGCCAATTTCGAGCTCCAAATGATCATGAATCTCTCGGGACCTTTACGGAAAGTGTTTACCGAGACACGGGCTAAGTCTTTTTACAGTTTTCTCAATACATAAACTCTCCTAACAGGTCAGAGATTCCTTATGCTTACGATTGATATCAGCAACTGTAGGAGATCTTAGCCTTTATATAGCTTTTATATCAGGCTTTCTCATCATAAGGCCGATATGGGTCTGGTCCATACTAATTGGGATCCATTTTTCACCCGAACTTCGAAATATTAATCTAGATCATTTATTGGGTCACTTTATTATCTTTATTTGGATCAAATTATGTAACTTAACCGATAATTTTTTTAAAAACCAAAAAATGCAATTAATAATTGTCTAACTTTATGGGAAAGGACAAAATTATCCAATGGAGTGAACATGTCATTCATATCTCGTGAGCACTTATTTTTTATCTAGTCTGTTGGCAGATTTATCAAATTGCTTGGACAAGTACAGTGTCTTCAAACTTGATGAACTTAAAAAAGCCACATATGGATTTAGTGAGTACTGCTTAATTCAAGGTTCTGTCTGTAAAGGGTCCATTAATAGGGATGTCTTAGCCGTTAAGAAGATGAAATGGAATGCCAATGAGGATCTCGGGATTTTGCAGAAGGTAGTTACACCTCCTTTCGTCAATCACTCATGCTTATCTGATATGATGCAGAAAAATTATCAGATGGTTCATAAATCGTTATTAGATAGTAACATCAATTTCACTTACCATGTTTCTTCATCATCCTTTGGTCTGTAGGTGAATCAACAATTTAGTGCAGTTAGATGGTCTTTGTATGGGTCCTGAGGATGCAAGTTTCTACCTACCATGTGAATACGTGGAAAACGGGTCTCTACATTTATTATGGCGGCACAGCCACAAAACTGAGATGTTTGACTGGAAATCAAGGTTACTGGTCCCATAGATATAAAATAAATAAGATTAATAATTAGCTTTTTAATGATAATGTATTATTATAAATTTGACAGGTGCTCATGCGGATGAGTCATTCTCTGAGACAACTCCCTACGATCAATTGGGAATTACCCGGCGGTGAGTTTGGTGAAGTCTTGAAAGTAGTTTGCTCGGAAATGTGAACAGGAAGACTGGGTTCCATTTCTAACCACAGAATCTTGATGTACCAAAATTTGACAACTGATGGCGTCCTTTTGCATCCTTTTCATCAGTAGACACGTGACCAAGACCAAAACTTGTTATATTTGACTAGGTTTTGTCCCAAACTTCTGTTACTGAAAGTTGACAAGGTAAAGAAAAACCTCAATGTAAGATATTGAAGAACTATTACGCAATAACATCAAAAGGGAAACATCAGAAGTGGGAATTGGGAGGCTGAAAAGCATGTTGAATGTTGGGCATGGACAGTCGACGTCTTGAATCTATAAACGAAAACGTATATGATTTGTTAGTAACATCGGCCCATTTTGCATTTCTACCTTAAAACATTTGTTTTGTAGCTTCTAAGCTATATCTGTAACACTTCCTTGAAAAGTTCTAGCATGTCAAGAATTACTGCTTCAGCAAGAAACAAAATAAGACTATAGAGATTCCCAGAAAGTACTAAGGTTGACTGACTGAAATATTGGATTTGAAATGGTCAATATAGCATGTTTAGCATTTCAAGCCTATCCTGGCAGTTCCAGTGGCCTCACTTGAATGCTTTGAAACTTCCGCTTTCCAAATTCTACCCTATTATTGTGTTTACCTTTTTCGCTTGTAAAATTCAGCAAAGAAAAATATTTACTCGTTTTTAGCTGTACCATAACAGATGGATGTAAAGGGACGATATTGAAAGGCTAATTAGTAATCATCAAGTCTACTCGCCAGACAGCTTCAGTCCTCCTTCCAAGTCTTCCTTTAGTCGTCTCTTGAAAAGGGTTTAAGTTATTAAAGATATTGACAGCTTCAGTCCTCCTTCCAAGTCTTCCTATGGCCGTCTCTTGAAAAGGATATAAATTATTAATGGTGGTTGAATGACTTGGTTATTTCCCTAAAACTACTTTGATTCCTGAATATCTTTGATTGTTAGGGAAGGGCAATTCTGTCTAACCATACAATGGACCAACTAGTCGGTTCTATAAAAGCATCAAGCATATGCTTTTAGACTGCATTAACAGCCAATATTGCTGCAATCCCTCTCCTCGACTCCTTCCTAAAGCAAGTTTCCGTTCATAGCAAGTGGAATCAATGAAGTGTCAAGACCACCAATCTTCAATCCAAACTAGCAATCTCCATTGTCGCAAGCTTGCTATCAAGTTTCTAGCTTCAATACTTCTCTTTTCTGTCATGTTTTTGTGTTCTTCGCTACTTCCTACCGTGTCCATCCTAATCCAATCGTTTGCCTGCAATGTTTCCAAGAACTACATGTTCCTCCTCTGCAATGGAATTCTGGTTTTGATAGTGAAAAATGCTGGTTTCTTTAGCTATTACCAACAAGAAGCCATTTTTAGTGGTGAAGACAAGGTAAAGATTGGAATGAGTTCAGAGAAAGTGGTTGAATCATCAGAAAACAAATCAGGAGTTACAGAGGAAGTCAAGGAATTGCAGGCAACGGAAAAGAATTCCTTGTTGGTTGTTGGACAAGAACGCAATTCCTCGTTCACGAACGTAGTTGAAGTGGATGAGCAAGGCAATAGGGTCATTGTTCTTCAGGACGACGAAGAGGAAGCAATTGGGTTGCCAAGTGCAGAAGAATTGAACAGAAAGTGTGATGATTTTATAAGGAGGATTAAAGAAGGGATCAAACTTGAAGCTCAGCAGGTTATCATGGTGCATTATTAGTGGCATGGACAGGCCACTATGACTTGTATGCTTGATATGTATATATCTATTTTTGGATTATCAGAAGAATCTTCTGCCGATGTGAATCAAAGCTTAAAGAATTCCGACAGTGTCAGCCTTCCAATCATACACTATCCCGTTAATTCTGCTAATTGCTCTTTACCTTTGCTTCTGGTCCCCCAATCGGCAGGCGGTCTTAAGTATCAGGTTCAATTTTTGCTAGAGACCACGTATAATCTGAAACTCGCGAAATTCACTTCGCAAATAAAAAAGAACAGAAAGGTATAAGTAGACAGGAAAATCTAGCCAAATCTCATGCTCATTGAATATTTAAAATATAGTTTAATGGGTTAATGCATTTCTGTCATGTGGTTGTGTTTTTGTTTGCTCCTCATATTTTCTGAAAAGAAGCTATATATCAAAGTAGCTGCTTTGCCGAGTTGACTTGAGGTCAATGGGAACATGCATAGTAAATTCATTCACACTGGAGGCTCAGTTTGTCGCATCTTGAGTAAATTTTTTGTTTGAGCGTGTACGAAACGCATGCATATAAAGCACTCATCTTGTTTACAAAAAGACCCATTAGAATAGACCAGCTTGAAGTACATGTTTCATGTCTATGAAAAAAAAAGGAAAATCTATTTTTTTTCTTATTCTAAATCAAGCATTTGTAATAAGTAATCCTCATATTGGAAACATGGAAGAATTTTTTGTTTGATAATCATCTTTGAAGATGTAAAACAATTGGAGTGTGTATTTCAATAATATCGTTTCTCGTAAATCACGAGTTGTACATCAAATCTTCTGTTACAGTTATTTTGTCCCAACCCTGTTACATTAAACCTCATCAATATATTTATGTAGAGTCTACATAAATGTGTGGATAAGATTTAATAAAATATAATAAAAATATCATAGCTGGAAAAAAAAACTGATTCCCTAGCTGCCCAATTAATCCTTAAAACTCTGAAACCGAAAATCATGTTCAAATGAGTTGCCGATTTGGCATTATAAGTTAGCACAAATTAGTTGCAACAGCTGAGTCGTCTCTTTTGGCATCGGTATTCAGAGTCTAGATCCTCTGTCCAATATTATGGTGTCTTATTGTGTCCAATAAATCTCAGCTATTTATTTATGTGAATCTCGCAAAATAAATGACTGAGATTCCATTAGACAGAATAAGACAGAGTGATATTAAACAAAGGATCTAAACTCTGATATTCATGGGACCCAAAAGTGACGACGAGGACGACCACAACAACCCCACCGCTAAAACCAAAAACTACTCATCCACCTTCTTCCTTGTGCATCGTGTACTATGGGTTCCCATTTTCATTTTGAAGTTGCAGAAGCGTAAGGCATCTTAGCTCCCTCCAGTGTCCTATGGAAAGGGTAACTGAAGTAGCAGACCGTAGGCTTCAAGCGTAACGTATTAATGTTTTTTACAAGTATCGAAGTCTGAATTTAGCATAAAAACCTTTTTTTGTTTAATAAATTATAAAAAATAATTGGAACATGGGTTACCATTAAGAAGTGGTTACCAGTAATCCCTTCTTAAAGGTAAAATTTGTTTTCTTAAATCTGAAAATATGGACTTATATTGAATGATTTTTTTAATGATTTATAATTTGAATATTACACTTAGACTGACTATGGCTTAATTTGTCAGGATCCAGACAGTGTAGCACACGCTTACATCAATCATGTTCACATCTCCTAAGCGGAAGTGGGGAACATGGGTTTCAACCGTCCCCACCTTTGTGCACTATGTCCGTGCTCAACTAAACCAAGTAGAGACAGGACAAATTCAAACGTATGATTAACATACACGGCCTTGAGGGTTATCTTTTCAAATAGCAAGATGGATAGAATCTTCGGTTATTATATACCCATCTATCTATTTCATGGCATAATGTGTGGTATTGCTATATTCAACCCATGTAGGGTTGTTACAAACATTTGGAAACACATATGAAAAACCGAAGAGGGTGGTAGTTTCGCAAGCTTTCCGATTCGTTTCTAGTAAATAAAAAAATCAGAAAAATTAAGAGAACAAAAATAAATCAACACTGGTAATGCAGTTCGGCACACTTTGCCTACGTCTACGGGATCCTCACCCAGCTTAATAACTTTCATCAAAGTACAATAGTTTTATTCAAGGTTTTATTGAGTCGACACCACCAACCCTTGACACTATCTCTCAACCTCACTTTCCGTGAAAGAATTTCACACCCGATAGTAATTACCATACATTTGATAATAAAAGTTTTAAATGTGTTGAAAATGAAAATAGATGTCCAATCATGTTATGGGCTGCGTAGACAAACAGTACCAACGTAGCCATTACACAAAGAACAATTTGTAGATTAAGCTGAATTTCAGCAGCTAATCGTAGGTAAAATACTACGATGTCCCCTGATTATCGACACTACGGTGTCCCCTGATTTTGAGACATAAGGCTCTTTTATTTCTAAAATACCAATCATGGTATCTTCTGTTTTGGTCCTATTACCTACTTCTGTAAAAAGGATTAGCAGGTTAACTTATTTTGTATTCTGATATATGTTCAGTTTTGATATAAACAAGTTCTGATATGATACAAGATAAGCTCTGATTTGATACAAAATATATTATGATCTGATACAAGTCATATTCTGATATGAAAGAGTTATATCATGTTTTAATATTAAGTTCTAATACATGTACATTCTGTTATGATATTTATGAGTTTTGTTTCGATGTAAGAAAGATTTATATTGATGAATCATAATTTTTTCTAAGACACATAATGTTTGGATTGCTCTTTAATATGAACAATTAAAGATTGTTGTGATTTGATCTGATTCAGTAAATGTGAATGTTAAGCGAATGTTAGAAACAGTCACCAATTTATGTCTTGTTTAGTTATTCCCCACTAAGCTATATGCTTAGCACAGTGATTTTGCTTCCGTGTAGGTTCTGATTAGAAGACCTAAGGCTGGGACAACCGCAGTGGCCAAAGAAGGATATGTTTTATTTTGGAAGATGTATATTTGTGTTTAAGTTTAAGTTTAAGTTTAAGATATATTTCAATGTAATGAGACATGTTATATTTTGTGTTTTGTTTAATGGTTTGTAATAACCTTAATACAGGATGAATTTGGAACTTATGACATGTATTTGGAATAGTACAATATATTTCATATGTTTTGTTTACAACAACGTCTAATGATATGTAATGTATGTTCGCTTGAGTTTCTAGAAGTGTTTTGGATTGTTTGACATGTTTTACTTCTATTTTGTGTGACATTTGCATATCCTCCCGTGAGAGTATGTGAGTGTTACACCAGGTGAGAGTAAGCGGCTGACTCTAAATTTAACATTTTTCTTCTGATGAAGTCTGTATAGTTAGATGTTACCTACATGTTGACATTAGTACTCCAAGTCAACAGAAAAGAAAAGAAAGGGATAATGAACGTTTTAAATTACCATACATTAGATAATAAAAGTTTTAAATGTGTTAATAATGAAAATAGATGTCCAATCATGTTATGGGCTGCGTAGACAAACAGTACCAACGTAGCCATTACACAAAGAACAATTTGTAGATTAAGCTGAATTTCAGCAGCTAATCTTCAGGGACTGAAGTGAAATATTTCGAGTTCTTATTTCTTTCCCTCAACATTTCTCAAATAAATGTTTGATTTATCAAGTACATTCTTTATTTTGCACAAGCAACCCCAGTAAGATTTCCAAATCGATTTCTATTTAATAGCCAAGGAGAGAAATGGTATTCGCTTTTCTGATACTTGCGAAGAATTATACAAGGGCTATGCCTGTACATTTGTATTTTTACCACATGCAACGCCTTGGCAAATGTTGGAACTGAAAAGTATACATTAGAATCTATAAATGTCAAGAGCCGGTTTCCCTTTGAAGCTCTTAATTTTCCTGCTTTCAAACACTTTAATGAATAGAATTCCAAATGCAGTTATCCAATGCTGCCAAAGCTAGGATTCACTGGCATTGTTGGTAGTCATCGTCGGAGAGAAATCCTGGATCAATGGCATACTTCTAACTCCCTCAAGGAGCCTACACATTTCTCCATGAACATAATTGAAACGCTCCTTCGACATCAGGGATTCTGTAAACAGAGTTGCAGCAACAGAATGAAAAGCTTGAGCACATTCATCACCGTAACCATGGGTATTTTGATTATTTGTAGGAACCAATGAACAATCTCGCCGCCAACGAAATGGGAAATATTTTTCTGGTAGCTGAAAATAGTTTTTCACCAGTAGTACTCTCAAAGCATGCCGACACAATATTCCCGAGTGCTCAAATTCCTTGCAAGAACAGTGGATTTGCTCATCGTCTGGTATCCAAAACACAAGATACTCGCCGTCCATTTTGTTAAAATGTCGCACTATATATGATCCATCTCCCATTTCTTGTGTTCCATACTGCATAGAGAGCACTATTTCGTGCTGTAACACATTAAAGGCATAAGGTGAAAGAACGCTTCGGGCGTGTTCTTCAATAGGCATGCATGTCTTGATAGGCATATATTGGATCCCATCCCTAGCTTGATTCTCAAAGCAGGCAGCAATTCTTAACTGCAATCCCAGATACAAGTTCAAGACACAGTTAACAATATAAACAAAATCTAAATAAAATCATATAAATGGATAATTGAATACCTGCTCAAAGAATATTCGCAGACACATTTGCCCACTCAAGGTTCGTTTATAAAATGTATCCAAACACTGTGAGAATTCGGCATTCATAGTAAGAGCAACAAAGTAGCCTCCAATATAAGAATTAGACCATGATCCTCGATAAGAAAAGAGCAGAGCTGCATGCTTATCTGAAACAAGTCCAAACCTTGCCATCAAAAGATTCCACTGCTGTTCGAAGTCTTCAACACTTTCCAAATGGTATAAGATATCCAATTCAGCTTTGAAATCCTCAAACTGTGACCCAAGAGCCAAAGAAAACCAGCTGGGTAATTTTGATAGAACATGCCATATACATATAACGTGTTTTGTATTTGGCAATTCTCTTGCTATAACATCCCTTAGACTTGCGTCTATATCGGTTAGAATTGTCTGTGGACATCTTCCTCTCATAAATCGTACAAAAGTCTGTTCAAAAGATGAAAATTATGAAAAGGACATATGATAGGCACAGACTGGAGAAGAATGTGTATCCACAAACCTGCAAAGCCCATGTAAAAGATTGAGAACTTTCATCTTGCAGAAGGACACATCCAAAGAAAATTGCCTTCCCATTATTATCCATACCGAACCACATTCCTAGAACCAATCCATATGTGATAGAACGATAACTAGTATCAAAGATAACAACATCACCATACAAACTATACGCACGGACAGACTCTCCGTAGGACCATGCAATACTTTCAACCTTTTTACTTTCATCTGTTGTATAATCATAAAGAAAATCCATATCCCTCTCTGCCCTAGCTCTACAAACCTCAAGGAGCTCCATTATATCATTCTCCCTCTTCTCAGTCAGCAAAGCATCATTTTCTTGAACAGTCTTTTTACAGGTTCGAACAAAATTTCTAACATCTTTCTCTATAAATGGCAACTGTCCAGCTTGAACACCTCTTTCTAGCTCCAACACCTTCACTATCCGATTCACTGGAAACCCAGCTTTTGATAGCAGAAGAATGCGCTCTTGATCAGCCTCCTGTATTTTGCGATATGCAGGTAATAAACGCACTTGATCATCTTCCAACAGTTCATGATTATGAATGTTGCTAAACTGCGAGACATACCATTGTGTGACACCATCAACTATTTCCTTGGTTAGATACATTTTAGCATCGCATCCACATCGTACTGACTTGCGGTCACGAGGATGTTCCACATTGGCCTTTTTTCTTGGTTGATTAAACCCAGATCGATAGCAAACAAAATCCCTTCTGTAGATTCCTAAATTTTGACTTTCAGTTGACCGTGCTTTCCGGATTGAGAACCCATTCTTCCTGGCAAAATTGCTGTAATACTCAAAAGCATCATCATCAGTTTTAAAAATTTGACCAACATAAGGTGTGAAGACAACTTCTGTTGATGATGGTGTTGCTGTTGTCTCACTTTTTAGCAGTTGAGAGCTTACTGCTGTCTGATGATCTCCTTCATACTTGATATAGCACTTCCAATCACCACACGGGCATTGTTGATGGCGAAGCCAGATGTTATCTGATGGCTTCATCGTCATTCACAACTGAAACTATTCTAATTTCCAGACCTTTTTATTCTGTGAGAAAGTGCAGGAAAAAGGAACCATTTGAGAACATATGAACTTCCTGTTACACTATGAGGAAGAAAAAGTAGAAAATTTGATCCCTGAAAACTGGAAGCATGTTGAATTTTTTAGTTTAGCTTGTTTTTTCTCAACTAAAAGTGAGAACAAAAGTTGTTCATTCCCTTCTGATCCTAATTGACAAGTCGAAGGATTTTGTTAATGGTCACTGCATATCAGATAAACTAATTACATGTGTGCGGTTAAACAGCATATCATTGTTCACTAAGGGAAAAGGAATTCAAGCTCCAATGTAAGGTTTACAAGTCAAGCGTTGCTCACTCTTAAAAGAAAAAGAGAGAAAAAAGAGAACAAACGCCCACTTTATCCAAAACCGCAAGAAGTAAAAATTTCTCGGAAAACCACCACAAAGGGGGGAAAATAAATAGACAAGTCAGCAGAGCCATCACTAGGCAGAACAGTCATCTTTCTCCAGAACAACAAAGCAAACCCAATTCCGGTTGAAGCTTCAAGTACAAAGGACACACATGCACACAGAAATAAAGGTTCAGATTATGAATATTTAATTTTTTTCCCTTCTCGTTCAAAAACAAAACAAATACAAAAGTTTCAGAAAAGCATTGAGCCGGGTATGTATAACAGCGAACACCATACTTTGCCAAATCTCACAAAGATTAACAGAATGAAAAACCCAAAGCACCGATTAATTAATCTAAAGAAAACCTCAGAAAAGAAGTGAAAACAAACCCAGATGATAGTGAATTTAACAATCTGACGTCGAATCCTTCTCTAAAACCGATCGCAACACCTCAGTCTCTGAAAATGGGGGGTAAAGAACATGGAACTCGCCGATTGCAACAGATTTCATCAAATCACTTGTAAGTAAGTCACTGCAATTAGTGTTAACCAAAACAAGAAGGCAACTGTTCAGGAAGGAAAATTCAACATCCACTGACGAATCACATTAACAAAAATATAGAAAAATAAACAGCTCAAGGGAACCTAAGACGTCAAAAATAGGTATCCCTTTAATAGTGGGACCGTATTTCTGCGTTGGTCTGTCTTTGAGTTTGAGTTTTAAGGACTTGCCCAAACAATCTCTGCACTAAAGTAAACAAAATGCTACCGCCAGAGACAGGCAGGCAGGAGAAAAGAATGGCAGTGACCAGGCCCAATTTGTGTATTGATCCATCAAGACATTATGGTCCAGTCACAAATCTGTGCCACGTCAGCAGCTGCTGCCACTGAGAAGGTGAATACTTTATCTCACGTATCTCACCCAATGTACCGATTTTAGTACTGAATTAAGTTTTGGCATGATACTCTGTTAGTATAAGCCATTATCATATATTATTTCGAGTAATTTTTAAATTTATAAAATAATATATAAATTTTTTAAAATTATAAAATAGTTCATTAATACATTATACTATATGCTTATAATTTTACACCAATCATGTCTCCAATAATAATAATAAATAATAATAATTACAATTAATATGAAATAACAATAATTTTCAGATATTTCACATATAAATAATAACCACAGTTGATATGAAAAAAAGACGATCATCATATAAATGTAAAATAAAGAATAATACAAAGAATTCAAAATATTACAATTTCATCATATAATAAATAATAATTACATCAAAACATTGCATAAAAAGAACAATAAATATTCTTAACACTCAAATTATTACAATTTATGACAAGAGTTCTTGATGAGGAAGCAACCAAGTAGAAATAAAATTTGAAATAAAAATGTTTACAATTATATGCATATATAGAATTTAACATATACATCAAATATAGATAAAATTAAAATAAGAGAAGAAACAAAAACCTGGAACTTCATTTAATCATCTTAGGAGGATATCCGTTATAATTGCATTGACCCCAATTATTATTTGGTACAAAATCCTCCTTATTGAAAGGAGCCTCATCATTATCATCACTCAAATTCAACGCACCAAATGACATGTCAATACTTACTCATCTAATATTATTTTTCAAGTCATTCACATCTACCAAACTTGGTTCTTCAAAAATCCAATATGCCAAAAGATCGATATTATCAATGCAAATTGGATCTATTAAACTACTTGTACTATTAGGAGTCCTAGTAAAAAATAAAATTTAATTATTAAAAAATATAAGAAATTATATCTAAATTAATAATGATAATAACATACATTTTTCAAAGCTTTAAATTGTAACGAATGAAGACCAATTTATTCAATCTCTTGTGCTCCAATCTATTTCTTTTCCTGGAATGGATGAATTCAAATGTGCTTAAGTTCCTTTCACAACTTGTTGCATTCACACATTGACTTAAAATTCAAATTGCTAACCTTTGTAATTCTGGAACACCAATTCCGAATTGATTCAACCAAGAAACTGTAAGTTGTAAGACAACAAAATAAAGTGATAACTAAGTTTCAACAAGTAAGAAAAGAAAAAAGCTAATATTTGAATGAAGTTTTGCTCTTTATCGAACAATAATTGACATCCTAAAATTCATAGAAGACCACTTATAAAGCTCCATTTGTCATGGGCAATAACTGTTGTAATAGTTAATATCATTCTCCTATTAACTTCAGCTTTCTTTGTAAAATCTGGTCTAAAATAGAGATTAGATTCAAAAATGCCCCAACTGCAAACAACAGAGAAGAAAGTTGCCTTTCCCATCAGTCATTGATAATTATAAGATAAGGTGTATACAAAGAAAGCCTATTTTTTAGATTGACCTTGATTGCTTCATTCGCCCTCTCTATGGCATAAAAAAAACCCATTGTTTCCTTTTAATCACTATTAGATAAACTAAATATCATCACCAAAGGCTCACAAAATTAGATAACAAATTGGCATGGGGACTAAAGTTCACTATCTTCAATTATAATTATAGAAACCTCCAATCTAGCATTAGACCTAGCATACTGAGATGCAACCCGCTTATCACTTGTAAACAATTGTCTCAAATGTTTCTCCATTATAACATAACATTGAAGTTATTGGGGATCGTCCATCAGCAAGCGTCAAACGCAAGCACGGCGGAAGAGCAGACCATCTGCTCGGACGATCTCCGTTAACGCCAGGATCAGTGTCGATCGACGAATCAAACCATTAACGCCCAAAGAAGAACGTCTCTGACGATATCCACGCAGAGATTGGAGGAAACAACCGATTCAAACTCTTTGAATCGGAAATAGCTGGA
>JAOTBA010000009.1:7896644-7907039 GCA_025629845.1 Erythroxylum squamatum | reverse complement strand
ATTGCCTCATCAATGCCCGGAATTGAATTTGCTAGCTCAGAAAACAAGTTATCCATTCCTTCGCTTCCTGGAATCTCCTCATTTTCCACATTAGGATCAATCTCCTGCAAAGAGATACACCCAACCAACGAGTGCAGTGCAGAAAACAACAGTCAAGTAATCAATGCAATTGGAACAATCAACAAGAACAACAACAAAAAGTTAGAGTTATTTTTGTACGAATCTTTTTTTATCTATATATATATATTTTACCTTTTAGCTTGGTTGAAGTTATAAACTTCAAAAAGAAGGAAAGAAAAACAAAGAAAAGATTTCATATGCACCTCTTCCACTTGTTGAGCATTTCGGTCTTATCCTGGAAAGAAAGACAAGTTATTCACGTAGTTTAGGTGTTAAAGGGATAACGTCTAAGTCCCGAGAAAAAAAGTGAAATTCTAGCTGAAGCTGAGGCTGCAAAAAAACATGCAAGTGATTTAGACGAAGAAGTTGCAAGACTTACTGAAATCACAAAAACACAAAATGAAAAGTTTCAAGCCCAGGATGCAGTTATTGAGAAGCAAGCCACGGAAATGAAACAAATTTTAATTGTTTTTTCACATTTGGCAAATACTGGAGTAATTCCCAGTTTATTACTCAATTCTTCTACCTTAATTGGAGATCCATCAGCATCAAATACTCCAACTACTTATATAAGTTTATAAAATCTAGAATAGTTAGTATCACTTATCATTGTCATTATATTATTATAAAATGTTAGTACTAAATTTGTAGCTTAAATTTTTTTATAGCTTAAAATTGTAACTTAACCAAAAGCTCCCTTAGCAACCTTGTGAAGTGTAGCAATATAGTCCACATAATAGAGAGATGGACCAGCTAGAAAGATGTTCATGAAGTATGAGTTTTGAAATACCAAAAACCACATTTAGGAAGGAGATATAGAAAGTAAAATGTTGATACAAAACTGAAAAATGTCTGCCACAAATCATAAATCATATGGAAATGCATCCAGTCCTGTCTGATTCATGGGAACACTGCAATGCGGTTGTCGAGGCAGGCTAAACTCCTCAAAGATCATGAGAACAAAATGTTCGACATATGAAACAAAAATCAATAACTGCTTAACAGTGTAAGATTTTTTTTCCCGAAAGGCCAAATTCATTCACAACAATTATTAGAATTAGGATACTGATTTTACAAATCTGAATTCTCCACTGTAAATAGAACTAGTAGTGCAAAAAGTTCAGATGGAGAAAAGGTCAAACCATTTTCTCTGACCAACATCTGTGATAAGTCAAATTATTTGTAGATGATTTTGGGGTGATTTGGATTTAATTTGACTTATTTCATTATGGATTTGAAGCTTTATTCAGTTAATTCTTTCACATTCCTATTGTGTTGCTTGATAGGTACAAATGATAGATTTTGGGGAAAAAGGCATAACTTTCCTTGTGGATGCCGAATCAAAGCCACTCAAGGACGATTTCAAAGAGAATTCCGAGCTCTACAACTTCTGAGAAGACTCCGAGAAGAAATTATGTCAAATGAAAGGTCAAAGGCGTGAAATTGTTAGATGGGGTCATGTTTGTTTAACAGACATCGCCTGGCAGAAGGAACTTCCAGACCCGAGAAGGTCCGTTTAACGGACACACATGTCCATTTAATAGACATTGCTTAAGTAGGTGCACTTTCAGACCCGAGAAGGTCCGTCTAACGGACAGCGGCTAGCACGACCTACTTTCCCCTGTTTAGGAAAATTAGGTTTCTTGGGACGAGAAGACTATAAATGCTCACTGTTTAGACCTAAAAAGGGAGGCTGGACACTAAAAACAAGGTTACTACATTTGGGAGGCACAAAATAAGAGGAAGATAAGGAATTTTGGGGATTCCCCCAAGGATTGGAAGCTACAACTCTTGTGTTTCTGCTACTTTCTCTCTCTACTCTTTCTTAAATGCTGAGCATCCTTATGTGTATGATTTTTGTTGCAATGTTCTGTAACTAAACCTCATTTAGGGTGAGGGATGTAGCCCATTTAAAGGATGATTTGTATGATATGGATAGTTGAATGTTGAATGAAAATTTATGGGTTATGTTTGTCTTCCTTGAATCTCACTGTTGTTTCTATGCTTGATCTCCATAGATGCAAGCTTAGGAATCATATGATGTACTGAAGAGTGAAATATGGTCCGTGCTATAGGAAGATGAACACCTTGGACTTAGAGGTAGAGATATCCTAAGCTAAGATGAGAACTTGTGGTTGCTTGTTCTTAATAGATTTGGTTAGTGAGTTCATACATTGAGAAATGGTTTTCTTCTAGCTGAATACTCTTGTATGCTTTGAGAAGAGTTATGGGTAAAGTTGTGCAACTGTTTTCATAGCCTAATGTTCAATCAATTTCATATTGTATGAATCATTCCCTTAAATTGGTGAATCCTAATCCCTAATTCTAAACCTTTGATTTACCCCTTGCTATTTTCTTATTTAGTAACTCCAAATTACTGTTCACTCAAGTCCAATCACCTTTTAGAATTTTCTGTCAATAACATGCAATTAATTAGAATTAATTTGGTAGTGAATGAATTGGTCCTTTAGGGAGACGACTTTGGAAGATTCAGTGTGTGGATACTAGAAACGACTCTGTGCACTTGCATAAATCTTCGATCAAATTTTTGGCGCCGTTGCTGGGGGCCTTTTTATTACTGCTTTCATTAAGTCTAGTTATCCCTGTTATCTATTTATCTATTATTCAAGTTTTCCTCCATTATTGAATTTTGATTCCTCAAACTCGTTTGATTTCAGGAGTTACATACACTTAAGGCATTCACGAAGCTTGAACAACAAACCACTTGTTGAACTTAATCCTGAAATTGAACGAACTTGTCGAAGGAACAACGCCTGAAGGAGAAGAAAAATGGCCAACAATAACCAAATTCTGGAACTGCATGAAGAGCATGAGCTGGGGAATGAACAGTTCAATGGGGAGACTCAAGCCGAGCGGGTTGTTGTCAATCCCGCTGTAAGGAGAATTCGGGATTATCAGATTTCATTTATTGCTGGGAACCCTTCGTGCATTAGCTTGACTGCAGCAGCATGGAACAACGAGCTTAAGCAAATTTATTTGTCTATGTTGCCGCAATTTAATGGGATGCCCAGTGAAGATGCATTAGCCTTTATGAGAGATTTCTATGTGACAGTTCAAACGCTTCCTTTATATGGACTGTCGGAGGATGAGATGAGGCTAAGGTGCTTTCCTTATTGCATGAAGGGATTGGCGAGAAATTGACTGTTAAGTTTAGAGGGGGATTCTATTGATACTTGGGAGAAGGTTATGGAGACTTTTATGATGAAGTGGTACCCAGCCCACAAAACTCTTGAACTCCGAAAGATGATACATTGGTTCTTACAAGAGAACGGAGAAAAATTTCATGAGGCCTGGGAACGGTTTAATGATCTTCTTAACCAATGTCCGCACCATGGATTTGATATGTATTCATTAACTCAGTTTTTCTACTATGGTCTCACCGATCATAACCAAACTCTGGTGGATTTGAATGCTGGGGGGAATATTAGTGACTTGAGTTCCTAAGAATTGTGGAATATTTATAAGAAAATTGCAGAGAACTCACTTTGTAAGGTAACCAGGACCAAAGCTGTTACTCTAAATGAATTGGGTTCCAAATCTGACATGGCCTACTAAGTTGCTGAGATTAATAAGAAGTTGAACTTATTAATGAACGATAACAAGTCGAGTAGAGATCCTTGTACTTTTTGTGGGAGATTTGGGCATATAGCAGCGGGTTGTATAAACATTGAGACAACATTGACAGAGGAAGAGGTAAGCTATGTGAACAATGGTAGACAAGGTCAGAGACTTGATCCTTTCTCGAACACTTACAATGAAGGTTAGAAATTCCATCCGAATTTTTTAAGGAAAAATCAAGGGGTGGCAAAACCAATGAGACCTCCAGGGTTTCAAGCACCATTAAAGCAACAATACTCAGCTCGTTCATCTTCTGTACCACAACAATTCCCTTCCCCGTGGGAGAAAAAGGTAGATCGGCTTGAGGACTTGTTTTCTTAACTTATGGGCAAGATGGACCAAAGTACCCAAGCCAGCTCTCAAGCAATGAATAGAATGGAGCAGAATATTCAATCAAATCAAGTAGCTATTAGGAACTTAGAAGTGCAAATCAGTCAAGTGGCAAAAGAAGTTAGTGAAAGAGGAAAAGGGAAGCTGCCTAGCAATACCCAAGTGAATTATTGCATGGTAGTTGTTCTAAGAAGTGGTAAGGTTATAGAAGGTGTAGTCCCTAAAACGAAGGAAGCTCAGGATGTGGAAGGTGAAAAGGTGGATGAAGGGGAGGAACTAAAAGAAATCACACAAAAGAAAGAATCCCCATCAAGTTCGGACTTTACCTTTATACCACCCATACCATATCCCCAAAGGGTGAAGAAGAGGACCGATGATTCTAAATTCCAGAAGTTTCTTGACCTTTTCAAGAAAATCCACATGAATATCCCTCTTACAGAAGCTCTTGCGGAGATGCTTGCGTACACCAAGTTTTTGAAGGAGATCATCTCCAACAAAAAAAGAGCTTGACAACTTCGCTACAGTAGCCCTACTTGAGGAGTGTAGTTCAATTTTACAAAATAAACTACCCGCTAAGTTAAAGGATCCAGGGAGTTTCACTATACCTTGTCACTTTGGAAAATCTAATATCTTTCAATGCTTATGTGACCTAGGTGCAAGCATTAACCTTATTCCCTTGTCTTTATATAACAGGTTGGGAATTGGTGAACTAAAACCAACTACAATTTCATTGCAGCTTGCTGATAGATCAATTCGATATCCTATCGGCATAGTTGAGGATTTACTGGTAAAAGTTGGTAAGCTTATAATTCCAGTTGATTTTGTTGTGCTTGAGATGGAGTTTGACATGCAGGTTCCCATAATTTTAGGAAGACCAACCCTAGGGATAGAAAAGAATGAGTTGGATGACGAGTTAGTGGACTATGCCTATAGATTGCAAGGTAATGATTTTAGGTATAGACCCTAAATTGAAGAATTGGGCCCTCAAAAACCTAAACTATTGCCCTCCATATTGAGCCCGCCAAACCTTGAACTTAAACAACTTCCAATTCATTTGAGATACGCATTTTTGGGAGAAGCAATACTTATCCAGTTATCATTTCTTCTTCTTTGGACTCCTCTTAAGAGGAGAAGTTGCTAAGGATATTGCGTGAACATAAATTGGCTATTGCTTGGAATATTGCTGACATAAAGGGGATTAGCCCTTTTATTTGTGTTCATAAAATCTTAATGGAAGAAAACCACAAACTTAGTGTGGAAAGTCAAAGAAGGCTCAATCCTAATATGAAGGAAGTTGTGCGATATGATGGTGATGTTGTCGCCTACAACCAAATATAAAAGATTTTTACTCCTGTTAAAATAAATTAATGTAGTAGTGGTAAGCAGATATCGTTCCCACGAGAAATTTTATGATTATAGAATTACGAATTCAAACGGCACAAATAATGAAAATAAGAAAGGGGGGTTTTGTTCACTTCACGGCAATAACCACAAATAAAAAGGAAAAATCGCAGTTTGAAACAAAAATTAAATCTGAAAATTCGATAGGAAAAATACCTTGGTTTCGGGTCACCGATGTTACCATGCTATTATGGATCCTCAATATAAAATTGCAATTATCAACAAACATTCATTGGGGGAAAATTTCTCTTAAAGGTAATGACTAGAAACATGTATTCTAGCAATCTTATTAAACAATAACCTAGATACGATCATAGGTGAAATTGAATAATAGCATTAAGAATCAAGAACCAATGACAAATGATAAACATGTACGACATGCAATCAATCAAGTGAATACCTTCTTAGAATTTTCCAACCCTAACGTAGAGAGGTTAATTCTAATTGTTACTTATGGTTACCGAAATTGAACGTCAGATTCCGTTAACCTAGCGATTGAACCAATTAATATCTAGTTGCGCACCTAGAAAATAACTAATCCAATTTAAAAGATAGAACTGAAGATATTCAATGTTCATCAATAATCATAAAACATATCCGAATTATCTCACCATAATAACATGTAACATGGATCTCTCAACCAAAATTGAAATCAAAGAAAACAACAAAAGAAATAGTCTCCATCCCTGGTCTTTGATGAAAGTAACGAAAACTCCTAATGAAATCTGCAGAAACGTAACAGCAAGAAGAACTGAAGGTGCGGCAGCCAAGAATCCAAAAACCTACGATAACACTACTTGGAAAGTACAGAAAATGTGAACAAGAGAAGAACAGAAGGTGCGGCAGCCAAAGAAGAATACACGATCCTCTCCCTAACCCTAATACAAATGTATATATGCGGCAACACCATAAGCCTCCTATTTGATGTGAATCTCTTCATTATCTTTTCTTGATTTTGTCCAGATTAGGTGTACTTCTATTTTCGGTGGGAGACTTCTTGGAAAGAGGGCAAGAGGATCTTGGAAGATTGTGTTTTAATTGGAATCAAATTCTGGAATTTCTGCAGACTCCAGATTTCATCCTTAGGCGTGCCCACGCCTAATCTCTGAATTTCGATCAGATTGGGGATTTCGGATTTCTTTCCTTCTTTTGTGCCTTTTTGGTCCTTTTTCGTCCTTAGAGTGTTGAAAACCATCTGTAAACAATTATAAAGCAATTCCATCAATTTCGGATACCAATTTCAACACATCAACAAAAATTAAGTCCAAAATATATGCAATTTAAATGACTTATCAACCTTAAATTATAAACCCAGATTATAGAAAATTGCAATTTCTCAGTTAACAACCTATCCAAAATCCTAATTAGAATTGAAGTTATCTAATAAACTATTCAGTTTGGTTTTCCACTGGTCCTTCTGGCTCTCCCCCATTCTTAGGTGTGATAGTCTCATATTGCTCTCTTTGATGTATTCCTATATTACTTAGAGACTCTTCCACACTTCTCTTACAAAATTCACAGAAAGTTGTCTCACTCAAATATCTAGGTTGTGAATAAATGAGGCATGATTTTCCATTACTTGCTTAATTTGCTCTTCTAGTCTCTTTTGGCCCTCTTCCATATCCGAGATCTTATCTAGGATCTTGTCCAATTTTGATTCCCATGAACTAGACTCATCTTACTAAAGTCCTAAAAGGTCTTGACGTCCTCAATGTGGTTCACAAAATTTACTTTCTCCCTATAATATCTATCCTCCCTCATTGTTCTTTCCATTTCTTCTTGGCTTCTAGCTCTTCAGATGTCTCATTTCTCATTATAAGATGTCTTGTTGTGTCTCTACTTTACAGCCCAAACTTCTTTCTCTATTTTTTTTATTTAAAACAAAAGATATTGAAAAAACCTTAGACTAAAGAACTAAACTAATCCCTTCCTGGACAACAGCACTAAAAACTTGATCGTGGTTTTCCAATGTGTGTAAGTTTTAAATTATTAACCTCGATAATTTGCAATTGCATGGGTCGTCCTCGTAGTACCTAAGGTATCAATCCCACGAGCAGGGATAATCTAGTCCTAAAACATAAGGCCAACACAATTCGCAGAAATTCAAAAGATGGCAAAACTAAAACAGGAATTCAATTCAATCACGCAATTCAATCCAAGAATTAATTACGAAAATATTAACAATTTAGCTATTGCAACACACTCAAGAATTAACCTAAGAAAACTATCAATTGACAGAAAGGGGAGTTTAACTTTCTTTGACGCGAACCTAATCAATTATAACTTACCAGATTATTAGTTCTAGACGATCCTTATAACACCCCTCTCCCGCAAGACACGTACCCGACATCTATAGGTTGCCCCGCGAGGGTGGCATGCTATCCCACTCAATAAGTCAAACTCAGTATAATTTTTTTAAAATAAAAAACATGGTATGCGGAAATCAATCCTAAAAAAAGACCCACTTTATTCCGTAAACAGTTTCAATCACACAATATAATCAACAGAACTTTTAATAACCAATTGGGTCCTTTCACAAATATAGAACATTGTAGTCATAATGTCCTTTCATTACAACATAATACATTTGTACAATAATATTTGAATATACAATTTGTACAAAAGTTGCGAAAAGTACAATTCAGTATGAAAATGAAGAATTACAATGTAGACGCGAACTGATTCCGACCTCTATTCCTCACTTGGATACTGTAGGAATACTCCCGTTTGCCCAAAGGGGTATTTGTCTGATCCTGAAAAATATTTGCAAATTTTGGGTGAGTTTTGCGAACTCAATGAGGTAACCATCATCGATGGCTCACTCAATTCATGCAACACAACAATTCACATAAAATATAATTCACATTTTTGCACTTTTGCATAGATATCACATTATCACTTAAGCATAGGCAAATTTCACATTTCAATAGAGCAAACAAAAATGCATATGAAATGCTCATAAGACACTTTCCAATTATTACGTTGTTGTGACCGAGTGCCTGAACTGTCCCATATCTAGTTTGGATACTAGGCTTATTAATAGTTGTTCCTTATCTGCTTGGGGTATACAAGGCTCATTATACATAGTGAGCCTTTGGCTCTTAATCACTGTTGAGCTCGAGGCTCTTTTCACTCGTTGAGCTTTAATCTCTAATCAGTGGCTACTCTGGTCACAACTGCCATTATTTGATTGTGCATTCATGAATGGAATGCATGTACCACAATCACTCACATTATTAAGCACTTAGGTCTTCACACTCATATTCAAGCAGCACTTCAATATACATTCTACATTACATTCATCGGACCTTCTATTTGGAATCAACAATCAAACACATTCATTTCACATTCATTTATTATGCAAAACATAATTTAAGCAAACAATAATTGAGAGAAACCGTCTAGGTTATTCACAAGTTGCTCCCGAAGCTAATGCCTGGAAGTTTCAGCAATGTTTGGAGGTTGACATTTCAGTTGCTCCTCTATATCAAACAACATACATATATATCACAATATGAACAATTATAATTGTTCAATAATGCACTTGCATGTAACGAATTATGTACAATGTATGTTCATGACAATCTCGTGTATCTTTCCATGAATTTCATCACAAAAATATTATCATATCTAAACTCATATAAGTATAATTTATACTTAGGTTTATGCCTCACTAAGACCATTAAATTCGCAATTCATTTCTCATTGAATCATTTCAGATTTTTCTAAGACACACTTTTGGGTCTACTGTTCACATTCAATCAGAAGGTCAAACTAATGTAATTTGGTCATACTATCTTCTAGAAAAAAAGGTTCCTCTATGTCTTATGATTCTATTGACACCAAACTCATTCAATTTGGTTCAGTAGTGCGAAAGTTATACTCCAAATATTTTTGGAATGCTTTTATTCTGAGACAGTAACCTATACTTAAATTCCAACCAAAAATTGAAACTCTTAAAGTCCGATACAGAATTTGATTTCTTCATATACTTTATATCCCTATGCCTTTAGTTTACTCTAAATCAAAAATCACTTCATTTGGATCACTACAGAAAACGTTATACCCAAAATACTGAAACATATTCGAGTTCGCCGCGGTGAAATCCTCCAGAGAGGAATTCTCGTGAAATTTTCACAAGTTCACTGCGGCGAAACCTAGAGTTAGCCGCTACGAACTTTTCCTGAAAGGAATCCTAGCCAAATCCTTCAAGTTCGCCGCGGCAAAGTAAGGAGTTTGACATGGCGAACATTCACAGAAACATACCCAGTTTTGTTTCAATTTCAAGTCGGCTTTTGAGACTCTTATGGACGTAATTTAAACTCGACTTCTTCATAACAAATGTAGCTATACATCTCTAGTTTAATCCAAATCAAGAATCATTTCACTTGGATAACTAGAGAAAAATTATAGCTAAAAGACTAAGGCATACTCAATGGACATTTTCCAGCCAGCCATCTTCAAATTTTCCAGATTTAACACCTAACATAACTTGTACAAAGATCATCCTTTTCTACTTCATTTACTCTCCATTCTCTACTCCAATTCAACTCATTAACATTTACAGACCTATTCATGATATATATTTGATCATTAACCCAAAAACAAAACATCTATATGTTTATTCATTCATTAATTTAATTCACTCATCCAAACACATTATATGGATCATCCAACTTCCAAAACATCTCTATAACAATTTATAGGTCATTAATGATCATTCACAATTACAAAAACAAGACATTTACATCAACCATTCATCACTCACATTCATCATACACACACTACCATTTCATGTCATTTAACCTCTAACTATCATCATAAATGCTTCATTTAAAACAACACATGAAGAACAAAGTTTAACTTACATGTTTAGCTCCAAAGCTCCTTCAAATCAACGAGAAA
>JAOTBA010000009.1:7794773-7806165 GCA_025629845.1 Erythroxylum squamatum | reverse complement strand
TGTGCACAGATTTCACTGTTCACTAGTACCAGTATGCATGGACAATACTAATAAATCCCTATCAATCTCATCCTATGTCAATTTACTATTTTACCCTTCCTGTCGGGGGTGGGATGTTACACCTTCAATGTTGGCAAAAATTCCAAATCAATAGAAATTCCAATTTGAGAACCCACAAAGTACATTCACTAAATTTGATCCCACAATACCTAAACCTATGCATTTTCTAAGCTTCATGAACTAAAATCCTTCCAAAAATTCAAAAGATTAAGTAAGACCTTACCTTGAATCTTCCTCTACCTTTTTCTCTTCTTGAACAACCCCAAATTCTCTCTCAAAAGCTAAGAAATGATGAAACCCTATCTCAACTCTTGTCTTATCTATCAAACCACCGAAACTCTCTTCTCCTCTCTTCCATTTTCATTTTTCTCTCTTCTCTCACTCAATTCACATTTTTATTTCTCTTAAATGCAAGACCACATTTTTTTGTACCACTTCTTCCCTTAATAAACATAAAATGCCCATTTTGCCCTTCCTTATAAGCTTATGGTCTTTCATCCTTAAGTGTCTTACCAAAAATATCCTTGAACATTCTTATAACCTTAACACTTTAATTCCATTAACCCATGCAATACATCCTACTAACTTTGACATAATTAAATAATTGCAAAATTTTAATCTATCAAAACCTTAGAAATTATATAAAACATATTAATAAAAAATTCGGGGGCCAACAGAGCCTATGTGATATGACAAAGAGATACAAAATGATACATAGTCCAAAGAGCAAGCATGTTAGACTTTATGTCCTCTTTATACGAATGATAGTGGAGATATAATATGATACTTCTTGACCATGTCCTAGAGTGTGTTTAGTACAAAAATTGAATATGCCACCTATTTCATGAGCTTGAAATCATTGGTCTATAGTTTAAATTTTCAATTCCTTTCATTATTAGATTTCACTAGGTTTTTAAATAGATAGTCTTCTATTTGCTTCTCTCTTTCTTTATACATGGACATACATGGCTAAGCTGCTAACCTTGATTGACTGAAATTTATAACTCAGAATGAATACAACTGTGAGATCTAATTTGTTTTTATTATTTAATTTTTATTTTACATGTTCAATATTCTTATGTGTTTATCTTTTAAAGATTGTGCAATTTAATTGTTAGAAGGCTTACTACTTTATTGTTTGTTACGATATATCATTAGATTACATATTAAATTTGAAATTATTTAATCCTTGAGACTTATAAAGTGAATAGGATTTTATGAATTATTATGTTAGAATTTTTAGATTCTAAAAGAAATAATTGACTGAATTGAATACAATGAAACGTGCTAATATTGCTCTTTTTGATCGATCTTTCTAATTTTTAAGGTTGCTACTAAATTGAATCTTTAAACGTGTTAATTAGGATGTTTAGTAATGAAGGTTAATTAAATTGTGCTAATCTTTAGTTAACTTGATTAACAAGAGATCGAAAATAATTTTAATAGCGAATATTCAAATTATAAATTAAATTTTAATTGTATCAATGATCAGTATATAATTCCAAGGTGGACATAGACTTGACCAAGGTTTGTTTTCAATTATAATCTATTTAGTTAAACTTTAATTTATAGTTAGATTTTTATATTATCCTCACCACAATCAATTCCTCTTTTTATTTATGGTCAATAAGGTTAAAAAATAGCCTAAGTATTTTCTGTGAGATCAACTTTTACTAGTACCACTATTTATTCAGGTTTTGCTTCATCATCTGCATCTGTATCAAGCAATTCATCATTGGAAGCTCCTCTACTGTCACAACTTTTAGCCACTGTCATCTTTAAGCTACCACAAACTGTTTTAGTGTCATCTCATGCTACAACAAGATGAAGGATAAGCAACAAAACCAGGAGCATAAAAGTCAACATTTTCTCCTCTGATGTTGCATCTCTTAGGAGCACACATCCTAGATCCATCATCTATTTCATTCAAGCCTTACATAATCACAAAATTCCAAGCAACATCCTTAGTGCGAGAAGCAAAACCTGAATAAAAGATCTATAAACACCGTGACAATATATGATAGAACTAATGTATAGGTTTCTAAAAACCCAAATTACTTAAACAACAATTGAATTTTCATAAAAATGTAACTCCAATAACACATTAAGAATTCAATAACACGTTAGGATAACGAATCCTGTATTGATCACTTAGCTATCTCTATATAGTTCATGCTATATTCAATGACTACTAATTGAGCTATATTTGACTGTAATTGGTCATAAATAGTATCAAAACATAGCAATTTCTATAAGAGAACTTTAAGAATTCCATAACACATTAAGATAATGAATCATATATTGATCACTTAGCTATCTCTATATAGTTCATGATATATTCATTGACTAGTAATTGAGCTATATTTGATTATAATTGGTCATAAATAATATCAAAACATAGCAATTTCTATACGAAAACTTTGGAGATCTCAAGTCAAATGATAACTTATACAATCATCACGATGGAAACTTTTATAAACATACAAGTAATGTTCCAAATAGAATTTTCATATGGGGTTAGTTCAGTGAACCTTTTCTCTAACAACTATCATTATATTTTTTTAAGTATCTCCATACTTTAGTCTATAAAGTTGACTAATTCCTTCGCAAAGAAAAAACATAATATATGCTAATCTTTTTACGCTCTATAAATATCTAGTCTAAATAGAACAATAACTATGAATAATTTAAGGATAATACATAAATGAAATGTAAATTTCATAATTAAGATCTCATTGTAATTTCATTTACAGTTTATATTTATCTCATAGACTTTATCATATACATCTAAAGATGTATAAGATGAAGAATACCTTTAAATAATTTTTGCCATTAAATTACAATCAACCTATTATACATAAACCAATATTATCCATATCATAATCTTGTGTATCATCTTAGGTTAATTTATGTATATATAATTTTTAATTTAATGTACGATTTTTTTTATAAATTTGACTTTTTGCTCTTGTACATACATAGATCTTATAAAAAGATGTAAACTTTATATTGTATATGTAGAAAGACCTTTAAGAATGATCAAGTAAATCTCTTATTTTTCTCTTTAGCTCTCTTTATTCTCTTCCCTTGTTTTTTTTTTTTTTTTTGAGGGAATTCTCTTCCCTTGTTGTTTCTATTTTTATTTGAACAACATGAAGTGAAATAAAAAGTTAAAACTCATCCGAGAAATCGTAATATCTTTAAAGAATTCTTTTCCTTTTCAAAGTCCTCCAAATCTCCACAAATTAGACGTCTTCACTTTCACCTATTCTTTGAAAAGATTCGATCTAAAAGGTCGTGCTTTTTGATTTCAAGTACTAGTGTAGCTTTATTCGTGAGAGACAATTATGCTAATGATAGCTTACGTGCCATCTCAAAAGCCTGGAGTACCGTCACCTTAATCATGAGATTGCTCGCTAGCTTTACTGGGACTTATGATTAGATATTAAATTGTTGTTTTTGATAATCAAGTTGGCGAGTTTGAATCCTCTGTCTAATATTATAGTGTCTTATAAATTTAAGTTATTCATTTATATAGATTTCACGTGGGTCCTACATAAATGAATACAAAACCCTAATAAATATATGACTGAGATTCGTGGGACAGAATATAACACCATAATAATAGACAGAAGATCCCGTCCTCAAGCTGGCCTTTAAACTCCTATAAACTTATGCCTCTTTTACATTATTTAATATTGCCCCACTAATTCAAGGAAATTTCACACTTTGAATCAATTCCACGTTGACAAGCCAATTAGTTGGTGGGGCAAGTTAATTAAATAAAATGATTTGATTTATATAATATTTTTTATTTACAACGTATATAATAATTAACTCTGAATTTCAATTCAGTATGCTGATACAATAACAGTTTGCGATTCAATCGTTACTCAAATTCCAAGGCCCCTTGCGATTCGTTTCTCCACATGACGACATGCCATTTGGTTCTTTTTCTCCACCTGACGACATGCCATTTGACTTCCAAAGGAAAGCACGAGAGGGCAAAAAGAAGATGCCATTCCAATTTGGGCATTCTGGATTACTTTGGCTTGATGGGCAAGTCTTCTATCTGTCTATATCATGATAAAGACGCGGGGAAGAGGAATGTACACAGTACCAACAGAAACAGAACATCAAAGCAAGTGGACGTCTCTCTTTTCTGTTGATCCAATCAAAGGATCACAAGCTTGAAGCAGCGTCTGGTCTGTCTAATGTAGACACTAGCCAATGTTACATTTTTACAATTTCAGGACTTTTACGTGTGATTTGGTCTTTAAAAAAATATTGGAATGTGGGAGTGAACTTGCGTAGCCTCAGAGTTTCTTAACAAAGAAGAAAAGAGAAAGGGAGTGGGACAAAAATATAGTCTGGTTGGTTGTTAGATTTTGGCGTGATGTACGTGAATTGATCCGTGGTACAGACCATGCACCGTGGGGCCGCCCTCGAGTTTCATCTTTATGCTAGCAACTTGCACGAAGTTGACATCCAAGTTGACAATTTGTCCGCGCCAAGCGAATCGATCGCTATGACTTATGATGATGGTGATTTCTCATTACCATCATATTAAGGGCTTCATATATGTTATTTCTTTTGCTTTCTTTACAAAAATGTTTTGTTTATGAATTATGTTTCACATTCATCTTAAAGTTGATTAATGTTCTAAACTAAAATCCAGATATGTGATAATTGTCTCTTCAGTCTGATTAGAATCTTTAGAATATAGTTTATAATAAGCAGTTGTGGGGAGTAGGAAAATAGTAACTATGGGTTGGACTTTGGAGAGAGATTCTCTGCATTCTCTCTAACCAAGCAACCAATCTATCCTCATTCTTGTCGTATTTTCTGGTATCCCTACTCATTTATGTCCATCTCCTACCATTAAACATTGAATCAACTTCTCCCTGAGCTTTCTCTCAGTTTCTCAATCTTCAGTAGTCGCCTTCTATACTAAGGGCATTGAGGTCTTTTCACTCTTATAATTGTTTTCCTATCTCTCATCTTTCTGATTTTGGTAACTACATCTTAAAAGTAGTTACTTGTCAAACCTATCCCCTCTTTTTAGGCACTATATAGACCACCAAACCAACTACATTAATTGTTAGCTCTTGTCAGAGAGGAGTTTCCTCCTTTAAACCCTCTTGTGGCACAATATAGGCTCCTTGATCTTCCTCCCAACACATTGGAAACAGGTGGTGGGAGGGAGCTCTGACCTCTCACTGCACTTCCGCCCTCCTAGGCTGGAAGATGGGAGAGCTATTGTTTCCACAGATTTGGAAATTATCCAAGAGGAAGTTAAATCATAGGAGAACTCCCTAATAGGGTTCTTTTGGGATAAAAGACCTATTTTCCCTGTATTGAGAAGGGCAACATTATTATGGAAAAACAAATGATGATTAGATGAATTGATAGCAAAAGATAAATATATTATATTTACCTTTTTCTCTAAAGCTCAAGCCCTTAAGATCATTGAAGAAGAGCCATAACATGTCTCTAGCTTCCTACTTTTCTTACAGCCCTTGTAATCTAGATTCCAGATTGAGTCCAATAGATGTAGAGTTATTCCTTTATGGGTGCATTTATACAATATGTACCTCTTAAATGCTAGCTTCCTAGGCAAACCTTTGCGTTTGGATGGCCATACAACTAAAAGGTAAAGACTCAAATATTCTAGAATGTGTATTAATATGAAGCCCTCTAAGAATTTACCTAAAACCATCCTAGTAATATGATTGGGACTTGGTGAAGCCCTTGATGAAGACAATATGATGATCCACTATCATTGGAAGCCCTCTCTTATTCCCATGGAAAGAGATGGATATTTAAGAGTAGGTTCTTTTTTAAGGTGATTATAAGGAGTTAATAATGGGGTGGATGTTGAACAAAGCTAGGGGATAAGTGTGACATTAGAGGAAACAATTCCTTGCCTTTCTAGAGAGGAGGTTCACATAGAAAATGATACAGCTATTGTTAAAAGTTGGTTAATATGGGAGAATATATTAACACTAATCTTAATTAGATTGTTAAAGAGTAGGCTAATGGTCCTTATTAGATGGACACAAATCCTTCCTCCTCTAGTGTGAGTAAGGAGGATGAACTCCCAAGGAGGGAATTTCATTTAATTACTAAAAGGAAATTCAACATGAGCAAATATAAGGGCTCGAAAAGTAAATTTATTGATAAATGAAAATCATCACATGGAGTATGAAGGGGATTAGTTGCTTAGAAAGCTATTAGCTCGAAGGGATTTTGTCTATAATACAAGTCCATGAATTTTCTTTTTACTTTGAAAACTAAAATTAGATTTTAGAATCTTAAAACATTAAATAAATTAGGCTATAAGTGGAAATTTTTTTCTAACCATCAAGCTCATGGGCTTGAGAGAATTATTATAGGTTATGATCCTACAATTGTGGAATTTGAATTTTTTGCTATAAATTTTTATGCAAGGTAAATTTTGAAATCTTGGCTAACAAATTGAAGACTATTTTAGATTCACTAATTTATGATAATTAGAGTGCCTTTATTTAAGCAGGAATTATTGGGAATCATGTCTCTATTGCTCAGGAGATGCATGATGAAGGGGGATCCGATAAAGAATTCCTCTCCTAACTATGTCATCAAAGTTGATTTCAAAAAGCTTTTGACTACCTTAAATGGGACTTTATTATACAGAGTTTGGAGACCTTGGGATTTCCTAATGAATTTATCAAGTAGACAAATGCCTGTATATCATTCCCAATTTTTATTAATGGCATGCCTATTAGTTTATTTAAAAGTGTTAGAGGATTAAGACAAGGGACCCCATTTCCCCGTATCTTTTTATTTTATTCATGGAGGTTTTGACATAGTTTTATCCATAATATGGGCAATAACAAGCATATCAAGTACCATAGCAAATATTGGAGGGTGGGTCTTATTAATCTATTTTTTATGGATGACCATTTACTCTTCTCTAAAGCCTATTGTAGGTCTGTTGAACTACTAATCTCTACACTATTTACCCTTAAAGAACTATCGGGGGTGGAGGTGAATTTAATAAGAGTCATTTTGACGGTTGTAGTTTATGTTATGTTTTAGTAGGTGTTTTAGTGTGTTTATACGTGTTGATTGAATAATCTATTGCTTGTCTAGGCGGCTTAGATTTTTTTTATAAAAAAAATCCAGGGATGGTTAGTTACCCTTATTTATTTAATATTAAAATTGTATATAACAAGTATGAGGGGGACATTGACCTTACCCTCATTAAGAAAAAATATAGTAATGCTGATAGTAACAAATAAAAAATTAAAAACTTAATGGAATAAAAAAAATATATACATGGTTGATATCTTCTAGATTTTCACAAAACGACATTTAGAGACTATTACAAATCCTACCCGGCCGTTTGAGAGTTTCTTGTAGTGGGAGCTAGCAAACCGTTTAACATCTGCCAGACAAAATAGATGTTTTTGGTTGTATTTTGGCATTCCATATATATTGTAATTGTTTTTTTTTTATGTCAGAACTCATTTTAATCAACTCATGAATTAACTGATTTGAAGGTGAAATGTCCAAAAGATGTTGGCATCTATATAAGCTGATCACGTTCGATCTCCTCCAAAGACTGGTTGTAAAGATATTAAAAATTCAACAATCTCTGAAGATAGTAGAATTATCGTGTACGTTATTAAAGAATTCTGATAAAGTAAAATCATATGGTAGCATATTTGGTCCTTTATAATAAGAATGCAACATATATACCTTTGCCTGACCAATTATCCCACCAATCATGCAAATCGTTGTTCTAATTAGTGAATGACTATTCTGGACAACTGGAAACTAGAAAGATCATATAAAGGAATTGCAGAGAAGATGTGTTTAATGAGAATCATTCGACCAGTTGGAGAAAGAAGTTTTGATGCCAACCACTTAATCTCAAGTCAATTTTATCTAGTATGTTGTGAAAATAAGATAGTCGCAGACACCCCTTAAATAACATACAACCTAAGTATTTGAAAGGGAGCTGGTCTCTTCAAATATTAGTGATAGATGTTATCAGCAGCGAGTGAGATTGGCTTATATGCTTAGAAGCAACATAAAAACTTCTGGCTATGTTGATTTTTTGTTCGCTTACTTCCTCATATGTATATAGAAAATTCATCAAATTATGAAGAGATCACCGATGCCCTTTGGTGAATATAATTATGTCATCTGCAAAACTTAAGTGCATCACAGGAGTGCTACCTCTTGATAATGCATAGTACTCTATCTTTCCTTCTGTTGAAGGCATTCAAACCTCTACAAAGTGCTTCAAAGAGTCGGATAAATAAATAAGACGATGTAGGATCACCTTGTTTAATGCCTCGTGTTGCTTTGAATTGGACACTAGCTTGCCTAATTATCAAAACTGAAAACTAAGTTCCTTTTAAATTATTTAAAATTAAGTTACCGAAATGATCATTGAATCCCAACTTTCATAGTTGTTGTTCCAACAAAAACCATGAAACTCTATCAAAAGCCTTCATCATATCCAATTTAGAAAACATGTTATGACCTCTTGTTTTTCTCTCAATAGAGTGAATGAGTTCTTGTGCCAATAACAGATTATCTGTATATCTCTGCCTGATAACAATGTTTTTTGTTCAGCATAAATTAATTTAGGTAATAAAGGCTTTATCCTCTCAGTCAAAACCTTGGATAGTATTTGTTGGCAAAAGTGCAGAGGCTAATAGGGCCTTGATTCAGACTTTTAATCAACTTAATAATTTCTAGTATCCTTGGTGATTTTCATTACTTTTGATTACTAGATAAATAATTGATGTGACCTAGAAATTTTAATTTTCTATGAAAATGTTATTTTTAATAATCAAATGACCCTTTGAGACCAAAAATGGTATTTGATACCAAAAATCGTTACGCCTTTGAGATCATAAGTAAGGTGAGAAGATGAACTAAGCATAAAGGGTAGTGTGTCTATTGTGTTAGGAGCTAGAAAAAAAATCAAGTTAAACTGAGATGCTTTGTATGTATAATTAATATACCGACATTGCGTATAGACTAACTCTATTAATATGAGGAATGAATGTGTCTAAAGTGTGGGGTTAAAGTTGAAATTATGAAGATGTTTTAACAGATGTTATCTTGATGATTGAATCGATTATGATTTATAAGTTGTGTAAATGCCTCCATGCACTATATAAAGAGAAAAGGGAAATTGGATCCCCTTGTCTCAATCCTTTATTTCCTTTGAATAAGTTAGTGGGGACACCATTCACCAAGTGTTGGACCCCGAATCTTTGTGTAAGCTAGGACTGTTAAACGAGGAACTATTGACAATTAGTTATGTGTAAATAAGAGAAGAAATTATGAGATTGAAATGAAATTGAAAGAGATTGATTGAATCAAAAATCAAAGGATTGATTAAAGGTTATGAGTTAGAAAATTTTCTGAACACAGTTCGGTATTTTGAGAAATTCGGGAGCTGTAGAGATCCGATTGAGTTGATTCTTGAGGAAAAATAAAATTGAGATATGGGGCTACAAATCATGTGAAGGGATCGAAATTCAATTTCATCCCTAAGATATTCAATTTCTGAATTGAAGTTAGGTTTTGAATTCAGTCTCGGTTTTGTGATGGTCTGATAGTATTTTAGCCATAACTCCTTCGTTTCTAATCCAATTTGTCATTTTAAAGATGAGACATAGAGGAACATTTTGCAAGAAGGAAGTTTTGCCAAATTATGTCATTTACCTGCTCAAAATTAGGAAGCAAGATGACTGTTTTTAAGGCTAAGTGCAGGGGCAGTTTTGGAAGTCCACTTAAGTTGCTTAGTTAGAAGGCAATTAGGCAAGGGCTTTATGGTCATTTTGTTGTCAATTAATAAAAAGAAGAGAGGCTGTCGTTTTGGTCCAAGGGAGGCAGCAAAAATTCACGAAAATAAGCAAAGAAGAGAGAAGAAACGAAGAGGAGAGAAGTAGCCGTTCGGTGAGAGGAGAAGAAGAAGAAGAAGAAGAAGAAAGGAGGATGGGGTTTCGGTTTGATGGGTCTTCTAGCCAGATTTTCGTTGCTTTCAAGGGGAAATAGGTGAAAGAAGATTAAAGCTCCAAGATGAGCTTGGAAAAAAATTCGAAAATGAAGAAGATGAAGGTAAGTGTTGATTTTTAAGTTTGAATTTTTAGTGAGTTTTTGGTTGTTTTGGCTTAAGCTTGATATGGGATTGGATTTTCTATGATTAATTGAAGAGATTATGCTATGATTGATGATTAATTTTGGATTAATGTGAGTTAGGGTTTATGCCTAATTTTTAAGATTTGGGGTTTTTGGAAATTGTTGATTTAGATAGCTTGGAAATATGATGAAATGGTGAATTCCTAAGTTAATTTTGAGAATTATGTGATTTATGATGTTGAATTTGGGTGATTTGGTATAGGTAATTTTAAGTTGGAAGAAAGAAAGAAGCTTTGGGCAAATTGACGATTTGGACAAGCTTTTAGCATCGATTTAAGGCGGGTATCACGTTTATGATTGAATAATGAGCCACTAAATTGCCACTATGCTTTCTTTTGTTTTCGAAACCAAGAAATGGAAGTTAATTTTTGGAATCAAATGATTAAATGATTTCAATTATTTCTTTATTGCTTTTAAATGATTTAAAGAAATTGATTATGTGTGTATATTTGAATTGTTGTGAAAATGGGAAAATGAATGTGTGTTGAATTATTGTGAATTCTTGTGATTTTTGAAAGTTGCATTACGAGTCATGAATTATGCGTTTGTTATGCCATCAAGATGTCATGGCATTCTGTATGATTGAAAAGATAGACAAGCTCGAAAGCATGAGCATTTGATAAATCGATTTGAGCATGATTATATGTTTGTGTGGGCAAGAGAGGAACGTATCGTTAGTCACGTGCACGTCGACGTCTAGCCTTCTCCCGGCTGCCCGCTTGTGGCCCACGAGATTCGAAAATGGACTCGTATAGTTTACGGTTTAAACTTCGGTCTAAAGCCGTTTTGTTCCACGGAACTCTCAAGCCAATTGTTTGTGCATTGCATTTTATGAATTGTCAAGTTGTTGCATAAATTAAGTGTGTTGTACTGATGGTTAAATAGATATGCTATGTAATGTGATGATGTGTTTGATTTTGAGCTTGAATTGAGAATTTGACCGAAAGCGGAGCAATTATGAACTTTTCAACATTTTTACTTATCGAATTTGAAAATATGTGGCATAGATTTGAATTTGAACTTTACAAAGGTTTTTGCTTATTTTTGTTTATAAACTTGTTACCCACTGAGCGTAAGCTCACCCCCTTCATTCCCATCCACAGGTGATGAGAAGAAGATCGGG
>JAOTBA010000009.1:7747136-7757863 GCA_025629845.1 Erythroxylum squamatum | reverse complement strand
ACTACATACGATGCGTCATTTAACCTAGGTCATGTTATCCCTAATGATTACGAATCATTAGTCGCTACATGTGAATTGCAACATAACAATTACGGATTATATTGAAATTCTAGCTATAGGATTGAAATTAACAATTTAATGAATGCATTAAAATCATCAATCACAATACCCAATAGGTTCATACACAAATAACGAATAATAACAAAAATCCGATTATCCATACACAAAACCCAAAACAGTTAAAATCGGATAACACAATCAATTCCTAATGAGAGAAATAAATAACAAGATAATAATAAAATTACTTAACCCGGGTCATCGGCGTCGATTTTACCTCTGAACCGGTGTCGGGACGTCTTGCTCTTCATGGGTATTCTCCGAAAATTTGCTTCAATCCCATCCAAAGCCCCTATTCAAATACCCCTTGATTTTCAGTATTACTGTAGCTTAAATACTTCTCCTCCTCTGCTTTGTGCTCTCTCTACTGTTTGGTGGATGGGTCCTGTGGCGGCACTATTCAATCTCCTCACTGTACATTGACGGTGTTGCTGCCGACCACGCCTCCCATTTTATTTCACTTTGTGCGTTGATGCTTCCCCTTAAGTTTTGCTCTCTGCGTATTTATTGCTTGCTGATTTTCTTCTTGTTGTGCGCGCCGACTCTCACGCCTGCGTCTCCTCTTCAAAGCCAATTAATTTCCTCCTTTAAAAACCTGATGCTCCTCCCCTCAAAAACGTCTCCACGTGTTGCTTCTAATTCAATTTTTTACGGAAGTGACGCCACGTTGCTCCTGCTCCTTGTGATTTTATTGCTGCTTTCTGTCTAGCTAAGTGCGGTCATGGGATAATGTTCTCCAATTTGTTGCGCTGTTGGATGCCGTACATTGCTGTTGATTTTAATTCAATGACAACTAAAATGTCTCTTTTGTTCTAAAAATATACCAGCATATTCAACCTAGCAGTAAACACAAATTGAACATCAGTTAAGTATTTTATCTTAAAAATAGGATTGAAATCATATAGAAATATATGAGAAAATATAAGATAATTCAATCCTATCACCTAGCTTCTCCCATGCATCCCACGATCATCATCTTGCCAAAGTAGAATAGGTGGGTTTTTTATCAAGAAGAAAAGATAGCAAGAACCTAGTGATGGAACCATTTGATGCTTAGAGAAGAGTGTCGTGAGATGGAGAGGAAGATGAAGAAGATGAAGAAGGTGAAGAACGAAAATCAAGAGAGAACATTCAGCCAAAGAAATAAAATGAAAGACCAAATGGTTGTCTTTCATTTAGGCTATACGAAAGTGAGGTGTGTGGCAAGGCAAGCGACATGTCACCACCTTATGGTCTTCACTTGGTCTTTTATTTAACTAGTCAATTTGCCTCTAATTTTCAACCCAATTTTCTCCCAATTTTCTGTGACACTTATCATTAAATCTTAATGCCACTTATCAAAATTTCTATTGCCATTTGACATTTATTTCTATTGCCATTTATCAATTGTTCTATCATTTGGCATTTTTCCTAGTCCAAAAATACCCTTAAATTCTAGAAAATTCTCATATTTCACCAAAAATTCGAATTCACTACTTATACACTCCAACTTAATTTTAAGACATATAATCTATAATTCACATTATAATCGCATTAAAACGGTCATTTATACCCAGAAAATGTCAAATGAGTGCATGAACAATTCATTGTAATGTGTGCAATAATCAAATTCATGTGTGTATATGCTAACATTATGCATGAGCATGAAATGCATTTTTCTAATCTCTCATTTCTATTTATCAATTACAGAAATCTAGAGTTCTAACCCTTAGTATGGAAATAGGTTGTTACAGGGCAGGCTTTAAATCTTGATGGTTTCTAACTTTAGGCTTGGTTGCCAGATTTGTAAGAAGATTGTTTAGTTCCCGAAGTGCCATGGACCTTCCTTAAGGATTTTATGAGCTGTTTCTATTAGAGGAGAAGGTGAAGAGAATCAAATTGTCCTCTGAAATAAGTACATTAATAAGCCTCCGAGTTTTCCAGAGCTTGCTAGCCCATCTAGCTATCAATGGAAAGGCTGGTCGTTGGTCAAAGAAGAAACCAATTACTGTAGATTTCCAGCTATTCACACCTTCTTGCATAACTTCAATATCAGGATATACAATGAGTTACCATCCATGTCCACAGGTGGTTTGAATGTCAAGTTCGAGGTGAATGAATCACCAACAATTTGTTTTCATTTTTTGGGGCAGATGGTGTAGCGGGTTTTGGGGCAAATGGGTTAGTAAGGAGTGGTGGGAAAGAAGAGGATGGTGAATTGTGTGATGGCAAAGGAGGGAATTCAAGTAGATTATGGGGTCATGTGTCAGACATTATGAAGGAGGAAAGCCAAGTTTGGCAAGGAAGCAACTTTGTAAACATTGGTTCAAGTATGTTAGTTTAATAATGGTAATAATAGTAGGAGGGAAAGTGTTATGAAGGGGAGAAAGACAATGATACCCTTGGCGAGGCAAAAACCTGAAGGTGGATAGAGAAAAAACCAGTAGACAGGTGAAAGTTGAGGAGTTACAAGGTGAAGAGGGGAGGATGGTGAAAGTTAAAGGATGTGCAAGGTGAAAAGGGGAGGATGAATGGCTTACCCGATCTGCTCCTAGAGAGAGAGAGGAGGTTCTCTCTCTAGCCATTGTAATTGAGGAAGTATCTTTTGTATTTCAATGGTTTGGTATTCAGATAATAGCCAAACTGAGACTTAAGACTCATCTTTGACTTACATCTATGAGCAAGGCTTTGCTATATACTTCAAATAACAGAAAGATATCAAGACAAAATTGGGTGATAGACCTTTTTGACCAACTTAAGCTCAGAGGTCCTTGGTAGCTCAGACTCATGTTGATGGCATTGACCTCTAGCTATGTCAGAGTAGTCAATGATTTGTTAGTTGGGGCTAAGCAGGGTGGATGTTTAAAGAAGGCTATTGAGTCCATCAAGTCTGATTGTTCCAAAAAGGTTGTCGGTTCCTTTAGGCAACAAACTTTGATGTAAAGAGGTGTTACTAGGTACATAATCATTGATCCAATTTCTTATTTTACAATTGGGATTGTCTTTAATGATTGATATTTTATGTAAAGATAAAGCATTTATCTCTGATAAACATTGTTTTGGAATTGGATTATGCTTTTTCTTTCAGTTATATACTCATGGTTACACTCTTTTAAACCCTCTCTAGCCAATGGTAAGGCATATCTTGTTGAATCAGCCTTTTTCATTACATCAGGACTATGGGAGTTGAATTCCATTTTTCCACAACCACGACCTTGTTGATCTAGGCACATGTGGATAGGTAGATATGAAGCATATCTATGGGATAATAATTTTGGTCAACTCAAGCCAAATAAGGGCATCAAGGTCCCCCTCTCTCTATTTTCTCTTCGGTTTCTTATAAAGGGTTTGTAGTTAATGCGTAAAAAATTGTAAGGTTGAAAAGAAACTTGCATACATATCTTACATACCTTACGAAGTTGTGAATACTGTAAAGTATGGTATCAGTACGGTACAAGAGTAGAGTACCAAACAGTGTGATACATGAGTATCACAATATAATGTATAGTAGGATAAAAGAGCAGAGTACCAATCATTACGGTACAATAGCATCACAAAACATTGAATAGTATGCTATAAGTGCGTCAATACCTATAATGATACAATATCAATATACCTATATCTGCAACATTTGAGCTTCTTAATGATGTTGGTATTTGAATTTTGTTCTTTTTCCTTTTGCATGAAATGTGAAATCTTGGATGTCTAGCTGTCACTCTAGCATATGAACTATACTACCAAAGTATATCTGGGTGAGATCTAGCCTCTCTCCTTAGTTTATTTTTTGGATTTTGTTTTTCAGGAACTTAAACTCGGTACATTTCTTTAGATAAAGGCCTTTTTTGGTAAATGACTTATCAACTAATTTTTGGCAAATTGAAAGGTTTTAGTTATTTTACTATGTCAGACTGTTGATAATTATGATTGGTAATTAGCTGAATGGGTTGGCGAATTGAACCCAATCCGTTGATTTTGAAACACTCTTATGAGGAGCATTTTTCTTCAGCTGTTGAGAAATTAAGAGACTAAAAGACTATTATAATCAAAAGTTAATACAAATTATTCAAAGACATAGAGATAGAGATAGAGATAATAAGTTTAAATATTTAAATATAATATTTTTCAATTTAATTTTTAAATTGAATTAATATCAAATTTGATTCAGAATATGCAAAGAATTATCATCCCATTATATACGTCTTCTTTAACTTTGAAATTCAAATGTTTAAAGAAATACTAAGATATAGTACTCATGTCCTTATAAATCAATTTGTTTAGTCATACCCTTATAAGTCATTTTACACACAAACAACTAATACTAAACAGTTAATTTTACCAAATATCTTTAAATAAATAGTTTATGTTATCAGCTGGTCAAATCAAATATATTAATCTACTGTCAGCTAATCGTTAATAGAATTAGCTGATAGCTAATGCAATCCATTGATTGCCAAATAAGGCCAAAAAAAAAAGAGACATGAAACTTACTGTTCCTTCGCTCAAAATTTCAAGTTGTGTTAGGTGGATATGATATGGAAGATAAAGTAGCCGGAGCTTAAGAATTAGCAGCTCTTAAATACTGGGGTCTCACAGCAATAACCAACTTCCTTATAAGATACTAATACTATTGGGTGCTTTGGCTTTTCCTTAATTGTTCACTTACCAAGTGAAGTTATCATCTTCAGCAGATTTCTGATTATGGTATAAAATGACATAAGACCAACATTTGTTCAAAATTCTCCTTTAGTTACATTGCATAATAATGTTTGTAAAAATTGATTGATAGAAAGAGTATCTGGTTTTCAAGTGAAGTTATTATCTGCAACAAATTTCTGATTATGATAGAAAGGGTATCAGTTATATTGCATAATAATCTTTTCTTTATTGTTTGCCCAGATAGGAAGGAGGAGGGGGAAAGTCTAAGAAAGCTGAGGCTTAACAGATAAAGAAAATGATGGATACTTCCAAAAAAAGCTCGAAGATAGGAGGAGAATAATAGGTTAGCAACGTACAAACATTTTGCAAGTGAGCAATGGGAGTTCATCTTTGGAAATTCATCTGTTTATAACTTGCTAGTTATTGTAAGTTTATGTTAATAATTCTTGACATGCTTCTATAGGCATCATCAATATAGTCATTGGCAAGTAAGAATAGGTAGTGTTGTCGGAAACAAGGATCTGTACCTTGGCACCTTTGATAATGCTTTGTTTGACATTTTTGCTCCATGTATAACAACAAATTATAAGTATTCACAAATTCATCTTCACTACATCCTATACTTCATTGTCATTTTGATGTCTGCTGCAAATAGTGGTGACAACTATGTAGGAAGAAGTAGCAGAAGCAAATGACGTAGTTGCAATAAATTTTACGGGAATAAATGCAGTGATCAATTTTGAGATGAACCAATATTGTTGGGATTATTTTTAGTTAATTGATTTGACCGAGTCTTTAGGAGTAGTCAGTAGCGGATAAAGTCAAGGTTCATTTCCATTGGGAAAAGTCAAGGTTGATAAATGTTTTAGTTAATGAAGAACAATTCTTCTTCTTCAAGTTTGATACAGAGACAAATGCACAACTAATTCTATCAAATAGGCCTTGGCATGATATAGGAAGCCATTTTTTTTAAGAAATGGAGCAGACATTAAATGAACTTGAATATTGCTTGGAGACTTTAACAGTATAATTAATTCAAATAAAGATGACAACAATATCAACCTAAGTAACCCCTCAAATGAATTGAAGGATTGTAAAGAAAATATCTAAGTAATTGATTTGAAGTTCTAAGGTAATTTACTCACTTGGTTTAATAAGTAGAGATGAAGTTTATTCATCAGGAAAAAAATATATAGAGTAATGGTGAGTGAGGAAGGGTTATTAATGTTTCCAAGAAGTATAGCCTGTTTTTCCTCTTTTCTTCAGTCATTGTCCAATAATGTTTCAAGATATCTTTAGGAATGTTTAAACGAGATATGCCTTCAGGTCTAACAGTTGCCTAGTTAACATTGAAGATTTTAGGAAATTGTCTTCAGAGTATCAATAAGGAATTTCAAGGGAACAAACCATACATTTGCATGAGGAAACTCAATATAATGAAGAATGAGTTGAAAGAGCTCAATTTATAAAAGATTAAAAGCTCCCTAAGGTTGATGAAAGATAAAATAGTAATTTTAAACCTTATTCAATCACAACTCTACTTATCTTGTAGCACCCCACCCTCTCGAGACACATATCCGACATCCTGAGTGATGTCCGAGTGCGTACCCTGCAAGGATGGCATGCCAGAACAATCAACCCCTTTAAAACTCGGTACAATTTTTTTTCCACATTTAACATACACGTGTGCGGAGAAATCGATATTCAATTTCAGGCCCATACTTTTTATTAACCATTCATACAAGAGTATTACTACGCTCATTAATCAAACTTGTTTACAACATTTCCAATATGGAAAGTTATTACATGCAGAAACACATTCAAATACACATTATACAAAAATTGTGGAATACATAAATAAGAAACTATAAATGCAGACGCCAACTGATCCCGACCTTTATCTCTCGCTTAAATGCAGTAAGTATACTCCTATTTGTCTAACGTGGTACTCGTCTAAGCCTGAAAAATAGTTGCAAATTTTGGAAAAGTTTTGCGAACTTACTGAGTGACCATTATCGATGGCTCATTTGGTCACATAAAACACAATTCACATCATTTATTTGATAATCATATTAAATCACATACACTTAATCTATCGTTTCACATTTTACATTCAACACATTATAATCATTCATATCATGCATATGCAGTGCACATGAGACTCACTATCTATTTGTTACTTTGTTGTGACTAAGTGCCTAACTGTCCCGTATCCATTGTGGATACCGAGCTCATTGATAACTGTCCCGTATCTGTTGGGGATACCAGGCTCATTTTACATAGTGAGCCTTTAGCTCTTAATTACTTTCTGAGCTTGAGGCTCTTTTTCATAATTTGATCTTTAAGCTCTTTTTCAATGGCTACTCTGGTCACAACTGCCTTTATCTTTCATGCATTCATGAAATGGAATGCATCAATCACATTTGCATAGTCTCATTCAATCACATTCGCATATCATCGGACCTTAGTCTGACATTTAATATTAAAGTTGAGAATCACATTTTCATTCATATGCAAATGCACATTCAAAACACATTTATCATCGGACCGTGGTCCGACATTTAACAATCAAATTATATACACTTATTTCAATCCAATTCACATACAAGGAGCACTTTAATGATCTCACATTTATCAAACTCCTCGGACATATATTGCCATAAACCAACACATTCACATTACATAATCATTCAATTCATAACTTAAACAAAACAAATAATAAAGTAAGACCATCTCAGTCTACTCACAGTACAGTCCAGATTAGCATTTGCCTATAAGTTCTAGAAATGTCTAAATGCAGACGTTTATCTGCACATCCAAATTATGCAATATACATATTGCGCACACACATTAATAACTTGTAGAATTATAAGTATTCGTTTATGCACAAATATGGAATATGTATAATACATGCTTAATGACAATCCTGGTTATATTGTCAAATGTCAGCTCATATCCCAATTCTCATGTTATAACTCAATTACTTGTCATTTCATTGTTAGCATTGTTTGCTCTTATTATCAATTTCTCATTCACTATAATTTGATACACTTTACTTCTCTTTTCTAAATCACAACCTCAATCATGTGAATATCTTTATTCCTAAACAAACTCATACCTTTGGTACTTTGATATCAACACTTCACTCACTAATGTTATTCCAACATTATAAGATTACACATTCCAAACTCTCCTTTCTTCTTATAAATTTCTCTAAATTTCCAAAACTTTGGGTCTATTTTCCATGATCAATTAGAAAATGAAAATTAAGTAATTTGGCAACACTTTCTTCTAGTAGAATGTTCCCCATTTTCTTAAGTTTCTTATGACACCTTAATCATTCAATTTGGTTCAGTACTCCAAAAGTTATATTCAGAAATAATTTGGACTATTCATAAGCTTTAACAACATCTTGTACTCAATGGAATTCAAAAATATGGAACTCTAAAGACAGAAATAAATTTCAACTCCTTCATAAAAATTGTATCCCTATGTCTCTAGTTTAATCCAAATTAAAAATAATCTCATTTAGATAACTACATAACAAGTTATGCCTAAAATACCGAAGCATGTTTAGTGAAATTGCTCCAGTTCATACTATTCCAACAGATTCCCTCATTTTCATTCAATCAAAAATTTTCAAATCAATTCATAATGCTACCAGTGTTTATGGAGAGATAGGAAAATGTATTAGGAATCCATTGGTTTAAAAATCAAGTCATTTGGAGGTCGGACGCAGAAGTTATTGCCAAAAGAACCAAGCATGATTTTATTCTCAATCTTGTTGTACCTATTTTGGGACAATTGGACTAACTTTCTCTAGTGATGTCGGATTAAGATTGTCTTTAAATGATTTCAAAGAGAACTTCGAGATCTAGAACTTTTATGTAGACCTTGAAGAGGGATTTTACAATCTAGAGGGTCAAAATCTCGAATTTCCGAAAGGTAGATGGGTCAGATAAAAGGGGTAGATGAAAGGCTCAGACGAAAGAAGTTAGAGATGCATCAGACGAAAGTTTGGTCAGATGAAAGGGTCAGATGAAAGCTTGGTCAGACGAAAGGTCAGAGATGCATCAGACGAATGGTCAAAGAAGTATCAGAAGAAAGCTTGGTTAGACGAATGGTCAAAGATGCATCACCACTTATAATAATCATATCTCTTAACTCTGATGTCTAAAAATTGAGTACTATATATCGTTGGAAAGATAAAAGAAAGATCTACAACTTTCATGAAGACAACTTTCTCTAATTCATCCTAGATCAATCTAGAATTTTCCCTGAAATTAGAACACAAATTTTACCCCTATGAAAGACTATGATTATGTCCTCAATCATACTGTGCCTACTTTGGGGCAATTTGCATAACTTTCACTAAGAATGTCAGATTAGAGTCATTAAAAGGCCATTTTGAAGAGAACTTTTAGACCTACAACTTTCATGACGACCCTAGGAAAACATTTTTGTCTCCAAAAGGGTCAAAATTACAAATCAATGTAGCTGTCCCATATTCATTTCCTCCAATACAATATCACTTCTTAACATTTCAACTACCAAATTGATTTCCTTAAACTCTTAATTCTCAACTCATTTGACTCATCACATTCAACCACGTCTCATCATTCAAAATTCCTATCTTTCTTTTCCATAACTTCTCACTTATGTGTATATTTATATATATATCAACAACTCATTCAAGAAGCAATAAATGCAACACTTATAATGCAATTGAAATCACTAAACTTCCTTGATTCAAAGAAAACATTAGTGGCTTATTCACTCTATTATAAACATGTACCCACCTTGATTCCCTTGCTTAAAGACTTGCTTAAAATGCCTCTTCTCTTGGTCCTCTTGCCTTTCTTGATTTCCTTCATCAATGGAAAAACCCCATTCAATAGGAATCCAATTGAAAATCCCACAATGCCACTAAAATTGATTCTAGAATACTTAAACCCATGCATTTTCTAAACTCCAAGAACTAAAACTCTTCCAAAAATCCAAAAGATTCAAAACGATCTAACCTTGGTTCTTCACCAAATGAAGAGATCTTTAACTCAAATGGAAGCTCTTCTCTTCCTTTACCTTTTTCCCTTTTTGAACAACCTCAAAATCTCTCTTGAAGGCTAAAAAAAATCGAACCCTAACATATTTTCTCTTCTTTCTCTCTTCTCCACCGAAACTCTCTTCTTTCTCTCTTCTATTTTTGTTCTTCTCTCTAAATTCACATTTTCCCTCCTTAAAATGTAAGACACTGTTTTCTTCTTCCTTTTATGCCCTTAATAAGTCTAAATTGTCCATTTTCCCTTACTTATAGGCTTATAGTCTTATACCCTTAAGTGATCTTCTAAAAATACCCTTGACCACTTTAATTTTCATAACACTTTAATTCAATTTTTCACACATATAATCCACAATTCCAAATATAATCACATTTATAGATCAATTATACCTGGAAATTATCAATTAATGATGTTCAGTCATTTTGACGTGTGCAAAAATTCAAATTCATGTGCGTATAAACTAACATTATGCATGAGCATGAAATGCATTTTCTTAACCTCTCTTTGAGCTCACATGTACCGAATTTTAGGATTCTAACCCTTAGTATGGGTACGGAATGTTACATTTCTCCCCTCCTTAATAAATTTCATCCTCAATATTAATTTCTGATTGATCAATAAGGCAGGGGTATGTTTTTCCTTATATGCTCCTCCATTTCCCATATAACTTCACCACTCAAATACTTTCTTCCAAATGACCACAGTTGATAGACTCATAGGTCTCTCATTCACTTATTTATATATCATACTATCTTAACTGTTTTATCAATATATTTCAGATTACTCACAATTTTTTCACTTCGTAAGCTGTCAATACATCTCTATCAAATCATATCATTTTTTTCTTAACATACTCACATATTACACATTATAATTCTGAGACATCTTTATTGATAATACAACTCATAAGTTATT
>JAOTBA010000009.1:7668997-7685261 GCA_025629845.1 Erythroxylum squamatum | reverse complement strand
TAGTAAACAATAAAATTTAATTATTAGAAAATTATAAGAAATTATATCGAAATTAATAATGATAATAACATACATTTTCCAAATTTTTAAATTGTAACGAACGAATACCAAGTCATTCAATCTCTTGTGTTCCAATCTATTCCTTTTCTTAGAATGGATGAATTCAAACGTGCTTCAATTCCGTTTACAGCCTGTTGCACTCACACATTAACTTAAAATCTGAATCGCAAACCTTTGCAATTCTAGAACACCACTCCTAAATTGATCCCACCAAGAAACTGTAAGTCGTAAGATAACAAAAGTAGCGTTAAAAACAAAATAAATTAATAATTAATTCCAAAAAATAAGAAAATGAAAACAGCTAATACTTGAAGAAATTTTTGCTCTTTGTTAAATAGCAATCGGCAATCCAAAATCCCCACCACATTGCTTATAAAGCTCTATTTGTGAGCTTAATAGATCTTACATCATTTCATAGCCAACAATTATTGTAATAGTGAATAGCATTCCTTTACTAACTTCAACTTTCTTTGTAAAATTCAGTCTGAATTTACACTAGGATTCAAAAACATCTCAGCTGCAAACAATGGAGAAGAAAGTTACCTTTCCTATCTCTCGTTGATGATTGCAAGATACGGTGTGTACAAAGAAGACCTATGTTTCATATTGGCCTTTATTGCTTCCTTGGCCCTTTCCATAACATCAAAAATATATCATATTGTTGCCTTTTCTTCGTTATCCACTAAGCGAAGTACCCTCACCAACGGCTCACAAACTCGAATATCGAATTGGCATTCAGACCAAAATTCTCTGTCTTTTAGTCTAATTCTGGAAACCTCCACTCCAATATTAGACCTAGCATGCTGAGATGCAACCCACTTATCACTTGTAAACATTTGTATTAACTATTTCTTCATCGGGACAAAAGACTGAAGTGATAAGAAATTTGATGCAAATCTCGTCACAACAGGACAACATAAATTTCTACCATTGGTAAATTATTTTCTCATTAAATTCAACACTTATGCACGATTATAGATGAACTTCATCACCTTTTCAGCTTTCTACATAGTCTCATCAATAATAGGAAAATACCTAGAATCTCCTATATTTTCAAACATTAGGTTAATGCAATGTGCAGCGCAAGGAGTCTAAAAAAAGAATTATACTTATTCTGTAACTTTATTCTTGTTGCTTTATAAGCAAAATCATTGTCAGCAATGAACTAAACAATATTTTCTGGCCCTACTTCATTCACAACTTCATTAAATGTCAAAAACAAATATCAGTATTTCTAATAAGGCTAGATGCTTCAATAGACTTCAAAAACATTGATTCCTCTGCAGAATAAAACAAAAAATTAATAATAAGCTCTTTTCTCTGATTTTTCCAACCATCACATATGATTGAACACCTAAAAGTAGCCCAATTCAGTCTTCTTTCTGCCAAATAATTTTTAATTTAAGAAATTGAATAACTCAAAAGTTTACCTCTTGAGTCATCAATTGAAGGAGCTTTGTATCTTAGATCATAAGAGGCTATTGCATCTATTATAGGTTGATAATAATAAGGCTGAGAAGCATTGAATGATGAACATGTATCATACCACCATCTAGCTACTACCATATCGATATTGTGAACCGAATCTTTAATTGCATTGCACTACGAATTGAAAGTTGGGATCTAAGAGTTATTTATGGTGCAAAAAACTAGTCACCTACCTTCTCTTTTCCTCACATCAGGTCCAGGAGTCAAATTCACTTCTTCCTGGGCCTGGGATAGAATATTATCACAACCATAACCACTACCATAACCACTTTTAACATTTTAACAATCATCACGAAAACTAGCGAACGAAATTTCATTACCAATTTCAAAATTCAACATCTCCCTTTTATCTTTCTCATATTGATATTCTTTAAGCAATGTTTTCATTTGCCACTTCACATCATGACTTACTTTTTTACAGGTTTTACATCTCCTTTATGTTAAGTCAACAAGACTTCACTTCTATTAATTTTGGTGACAATCAAATAATAATAATTTTAGAAATGTATGAACTATTTTGGTAAGTTTGTTAAGTGTGTAGAAAAATGTAAGAACACTTAGTCATCCTAGACGATGCGTCAGCAATAGACGATACACGTCATCATAGACGACACATCAACAACAGATGAATCGCAATACTAGACGAAGCGACAATATTAGATGATACAAAAAGGAAGATACTCTAGAACGTTAGACAATTGGTTAGTTGGAGTTAGTTACAGGATTCAACTAAATAACGGTTTCTAGAAGTTTCAAGAAGCAGTTTCTCTAGAAGATAGTTGGAGACTTAGTTCTAGTCGAAAACTAAAACAACGTTTTTACAAGAGAGAAAATTCTGATTGTACAATACTTAGAGAAATTCTGTATTCAAAGTGCGAAACAAGAGAGCGAATACAACTGTAACGTAAAGCTAAAAAATATCTTTCTTAGAGAGAGAAGGAAAAGGCTAGAGCCTAGAGAGACTAAGATAGCAAAAAAAATACTTTGTGAAAGAGACCTGAAGAGGCTATAGAAGGGTAGAAAGAAAACTTGTAAAGTTGAAGAGTATAGTGAAATCTCAGACAAACTTTGAGGACTTGACGTAGCCCAAGGTTTGAGGTGAATCAGTATAAAATCGTGGTGTCTATTCTTTAACCCTTACACTTTAATTTTCTTGTTATTGGACGAGTAGATAAAACTACTTGCGATTCCAATAATTATCAACTTTAGTAAAGTATTTTTGGTATTCATCTGATAGTTGTAAAGATTTCAAAAAATCTCAAAGGATTAATAATTTCAAAACGATTACACAATTCAACCCCCCTTCTTGTGTATTTTATATACTTTACATAATTCCTATATTAACAAGTGATTTACTTTGCATATCTCTAACACTGAGTGATCTAACTAGGAGATCAATTTTCCTACTTGAAATTTGTTCATTCATAATTGATTATAATAATTACATAAATGAGTAACAATTAGTTGGAGAACCAAGAGAGTTGAATTAAAAAATTGAAACCCTTGTTCATTGTTAATATAATTTCCTTGCTTATAAATAAAAGAAAATATTTTGTTATTGCTCCTCTTACCAAGAACTAAGTTATGAAAGAAGGAAGTATTTTTATCACCAACCTTAAGCCAGTTTATTCTAGATCTTTGCCTCCAAATAGAGTGATTAAACTCAACTCCATGAGTGTAATTCAATAAAGCTATCATCTCCTCTGCTTAGAAGTCCATATTTATAGGGGAAATTTCAAGGTTAGATTGAGCTCTATTCAATCTTCCCCTTCCTTGAGAGAATGAAAGATTGATGTTACCAACTCTCGTTTTATTAATGTTCTTTAACTATTAAAATAGTCAAATATAATGTTTGTGCCCTTGTATTATTGGAGTAGATTTGTATTAAAATAGGAGTCATCATCATCATCATCATACTCCGAAGTCCCGTAGTGAAGCAGGAGCTAGGGGGCCTGATAGTACACAGCCTTACCTCTACATTATAAAGAGGCTGTTTCCAGTAAACCCGCATACATATGTGACAGGATAATAGTGATGCAGGTTAAAATAGGAGTATGATATGAAAATATTGGGTTCTCAAAAGTTGCTTTACTATTTGGAAGTGTAAACATCCAATGCCCCGGGGCTATCTTTTTTTTTTTTTTTTTGGAGTAACCAAGGGCTCTTCTACTTGTTGTTCCATGTGTAAAAGAGTCCTTCCCTTTTAAGGTCTATCATCATCAGTTGGATGTCCTGTACACAATCCCTTAAGTCTTCTGAGAAGTTCCTCCATAGATGTGTTTATTTATGAAGTTCTTCTATTTGATTGTAATCAGCTCGCTAACATTCCTTTGTATTACATATATGATATGTCATTGCTTTCTTAGTATTAGTTCATTAAAAAAAAAATCTTTTACTTTTCTTTCATTTTTTAATTAAAAAATGAGGGAAAGTTGATATCCATTAACACATCATCTTAATTATTTAAATGTGGTTAGTAATCATAATTAGACCAGCATATGGATGAGCATCTTAAATACTTGAATATAGATTAATACCTCATAAATACACACATATATTACTTAAAATTAGACCGAATCCAATTAAAATTCATTCTAAAAATTGTAAAAGAAACTTTAAACTCATATTCGACTAAAATGAATCTTATGTTAAAATTTAAACTTGACTATTAAAGAATTTTAAATTTAAACACTAAAATATTAAATTTTATTATTTATAAAATAAAATAATTTAAAATAAATTGATATTTCTGATTATAGTATACACAAAAATATAAATTATAATAAAATTAAATTATGCAAATAAGTATAAAATTTTATAATTCTTATACATTAATTGATTTAGAACAATTAATGAAAGAGAATTATAAATTAAAATAATTATAAGTTAAAACTAGTCTCTTTTTAAAATTTTATATAATTCAAATTAAACTTTAAAAATTTTTCAGCTTATTTTTAAATTCAAGCCTATCTCATAAGCTTATACTTAAAATTCAAGTAATTTAATTATCGAGTTTAAAAAAAAGTTAAATACTTTGAGAAACATAGAACCACAATTTTGGGGTGAACGTCAAAAGCTGTGATGGGAGTCAACTTTAGATGTACACATGTAAATTGATGCAAAATCGCCTAGAGCTTCAGTATAGCATTAGTCAAAATTCGCCGCGCCCCTATTCAAATGAGCCGTAGTGATGGGAAAGGGACCTTGCTTTGGTTCATGTCGAAAGAATCAGATGAGATACGATAAAATATTAATCGACATGAGATGGAAGGTGCTTCAAAGATAGAAAAGTAAACAGAAAAGTCTTCGTCCCAGGTCTTCACCAGCTCGCTCGATTGTTTTAAATCATAGCCGTCTACTTTGCCTGGAAATTTCCTTCCTCCTCCACTGCAATGAGAGACAAGAGGAAGCCAAGGCGAGAAGCAGAAAGAAAGTTTGCAATTGAAAATGGCTGATGGAGCTGTAAATTTCTTACTCGACAAACTAGCTACCATCCTTCTGCACAAAGCTTCATTGTTAGGAGATGTTTGTGATGAAATAGAGAAAATCAAGCTTGAGCTGGAAAGCATGAGATCCTTCATAAGGGATGCAGAACGAAGAAAAGTTAAGAGTGAGTCTGCAGCAACATGGATGCAGCAAGTGAGAGATGTTGCGTATGAAGTTGAGGACATCGTAGATGAGTTCATGCATCACAGAGACAGAGAAATGCGTAAAAGTGATTTCAAAGGAATTGTTCAAGATGTGGTCAACTTCCCCAAACGCATGTGTAAGAGGCATTATTTTTCTTCAAAGCTTCAGCATATCAAATCTAAGGTACATGAAGTATCAGAAAGAAGCCAGCGATATGGTTTCGTTCAGCTTGATGAGGCAAAGGCCACAAATGTGGCCAGTGATATATGGCAGCAGTATGGAGACTCGTCAATATTCGAGGATGAGGATGAGATAGTGGGTATGGAAGCAAATACAGAGCAGTTGCTTGGATGGTTAATGGAAGAAGAACCTCGCAGGACTGTCATTTCAATTGTGGGAATGGGCGGTCTTGGTAAGACCACTCTAGTCACGAGGGTGTACAACAATCAGATAATCAAAAGATGCTTTGATTGCTGGGCTTGGATGTCTGTGTCACAAACATTTGGGGTGGATGAACTTCTACGAAGCATGATCAAAGAACTTTTTGCTACAACCCAACTACCAGCTCCAGATAAGCTGGGATCACTGAATTACAGGGAACTTCTGGGCTTGTTCAATGATTACCTGCATCAGAAGAGGTATGTAATAGTCTTAGATGATGTGTGGAGCATAGATCTTTGGAGTAGAATAAGGGCTGCATTTCCCAATAATAAGCATGGAAGCAGAATTATTCTTACGACAAGGAATGAGAATGTAGCAGCCTCTGTTGGGATTGGAAGCCTTATCCATCGCCTTGAGCATCTTCAGGAGAAGGATGCCTGGTCCCTCTTTTGCAAGAAGGCATTCTGGAATGACCCAGATCACCGCTGTCCCAAGGAACTTCAGTCTCTAGCTGAGGCAATAATGAAGAAATGCCAAGGCCTGCCACTTGCAATAGTGGCTGTTGGGGGTCTCATGTGCTCAAAAAGCAAAACAGTTGGGGAATGGAGGAAAGTGTATGAAAGCATCAATTGGCAACTAAGCAATAATCAAATGCTGGAAAGTCTGAAAGGCATCTTGTTGTCGAGTTTCAATGATTTACCCTTCTACCTCAAGCAGTGTTTTCTGTATTGTTGTGTCTTTCGTGATGGTTACCCAATAAAGACCAGAAATCTCATTCGACTGTGGATAGCAGAAGGATTCATAAGTGGAAGAAAGGGGATGACCATGGAGGAGATAGCAGAAGAATATCTCATGGAACTCATCCTTCGAAGTATGATACAAGTCACAGAGACTAATGATGCAGGGAGGGCGAAAACTTGTCGATTGCATGATGTTATGCGTGAACTGGCCATGACAATGTCTGAAAAGGAGAACTTCTGCACATCATATGAAGACCATCAATCTAGAATGGAAGGAAAAGTACACCAATTATCAATTTATAATACAGTTGAAAACATCCGCATTAGCACTAATATGTCTCATCATCTTCGCTCTTTTTTTGTGTTCCCCACTGATGCATGCTCCTCATTCTCTCTAACTTGCATCTTATCAAAATTCAGATTGTTAAGGATCCTTAATGTAGAAGGAGTTCCTGTTGAAGCCATACCAAGTGCATTGGTCAAGTTATTCAATTTAAGGTACCTGAACTTGAGAAACACCAAAATTAGGGAGCTACCGAAGTCAATGGGAAGGCTGAAATATCTACAAACGCTGGATGTCCGAAACACATTTGTCAAGAGGCTGCCCAGTGGAATATCAAAACTATCTAAGCTGCGACACCTGTGTATGTACCGGAAAATTGATCAGACTTCAGAAACTAGTTTTCTCAGAAGCATGCAAGTGCCTGCCGGAATATGGAATATCAAAAGCTTACAAACGTTAGCATACATTGAAGCAGATAAGGAACTAATCCAACATCTGGGAAACTTGTCAGATCTCAAGAAGTTGGAAATTACGAAGGTGAGAGCTGAAGACGGACAAGCACTCTGCTCTTCAATCAAAAGAATGACAGGGCTTATCAGCTTAAGTGTGATGGCTTCTAGCATGGAAGAAGAACTTCAATTGGAAGCTTTACCTCTGCCTCCATTGTTCCTTCAGAAACTTACTTTGTTTGGAAAACTGAACAGGTTACCTGGGTGGGTTGGATCCTTGGCAAGTCTATCTCACTTGTCTCTAGGCTATTCTTGTCTAAAAGAAGATTTGCTGCCCTCTCTGCATTCACTTTCTAGCCTCATGACCCTTCAACTTAAGAACGCTTATGATGGTACATTTATGCACTTCAAGGCAGGATGGTTTCCCAAACTCATCAAACTTAGTTTTCAAGATCTTGCAAGACTGGATATCGTGAAGCTGGAAGAGGGTTCACTGCCAAGTATCAGAGAGTTGTACCTAATACGTTGTCAGAAGTTGAACAAGTTGCCTAGTGGTATTCAGCGTCTTAATGGACTCCAGAAGTTGCATTTGGAGGAAATGCCGGAAGAACTTATGCAGGGCTTTCAAGATTTGGTTGGTGAAGATCAAGAAAACGTACAACACATAGCCACAATCAAACTCATATATACAAGCGAAGGAAAGCGGATTGTTGAAGAACTTTGATGAATTCTAATTTTCTCATAATTTAAAGCTTCTACTTGTTGTCCTATTGATTCTTTTCCTAGAAATAGTTGTACATGCTGAGAAATTGGGGCAGAATATGTTCCTGCACACTGCAAAATAAGCATGAAACTTTTTCGTATTAATTTCCCAAAAATTAAGATAGGTTAAAATTTTATAAAACAATTAATACATAAATTATAATAAGTATGAATCGTAATTCGTACATTATTATGAAACTTGATTTACGAATGTTACAAAGAAGGCTAGGCAAAGAATATCAACTCCTTTAGAGTTTAAGTCCCTGTATAATAAGTTTTTGAACATTTTAATAGTTTCATTAAAATTAAATTCTAATTTTAATTATACTTACTATTATTTCTAATTAAATAACAATCATGCTCAAATAAGATCTAATATCTCATATTAATCCTTGTTTATTAAATATTTTATATTTAATAATAAAGTTTCTCAAACTTTACAATCAAGTTCAACTTATTTAAAACATCTTTTCTTTAATTATAATCTTAAATCATATTTAGAATTAGATAAATTAAACTCTTTTAATTTATATTTAATTTTCTAATTAATAATTTGTATTCATAGATCAAAATTGACGTTTAACAAAACATCATTACAACCCAAATATTTAAAAATGTTAAAGCAGTTTTCTCTAATCTTTCCATAATTTTTTCATGTAATTCACTCATTTTACCATACAATGCCTGTTAGACATAAAAACATGAAATTAATGTCTACCTTATTTAAGTCCAATCATATTAGTTCTCTACCATTAGTATTTGATTCAATTAATAACATTTGAAAATATTTCAAAGTGTCATTTCATCTTGATCAAGGATTCAAAAATTAATATTAGTCGAGAACAATGAAACATTCTCTCTAACCACTTTTGAGTAATAAATCATATATTGATCACTAAACTACCTCCATATATTAGAGAGACGAATCCTAGATTAATTATTCAGCTACCTCTATATATTTCATGCTATATCCAATGACTACCGATTGAGCTAGTCTTGATTAGAATGAGTCATAAATAGTATGAAAACAATCCCTATATGAGATAACTTGGAGATCTCAAGTCAAAAGATCACTTATATAATTATCACAATAAGAATTTCTATATAAATACAAGTAATATTCCAAATAGATTTCTCATGTAGGTCAGTTCAGTAAACTTATTTTCTAACAAGGACGTTTATTTAAGTATCTTTATACTTTAGTTTATAAGATCAACCACTTCCTTTATTGGGAAGAAACATAATATGTGCTAGTCTTTTTATGCTCCATTAATGTCCTGGAATAGAATGATTGTTCTCTTTATAAGCAATATGTCTCTATATACTTCCACGAACCTTCTTGCAAACATGATAAATTCACAATCACTTCCAAAATAAACTCTGTGAATTCATCATGAAAGTGAATCTTTTAACATGTCATAGCCTTTTGACTATAAATTAAATGTATCAATAAAGGTATTAGTTCCAACTGAATGCATTATTATCATGAGATTTGAACTTCTCAAATTTTATCTTATTCTCACTATTATCTTGAGAACCATTCTCATATAACTGTACATTGAAACAAATAATTTGTTTGATTGGTCTATAAGATTATATCCAATCTTTTAGATATCTCATAACTTTTTATTATTTTATTTAATTATAAACTTATTAGATAATACATGCTTCAACTAAGCATCACATCACAAAAATCATTAACTTAACTCTTTCAAAGTCTTAGTGTTTCATATCTAATATAAAATTCTTAGTGTTTCATATCTAATATAAAATCTTGCTAATTGATCTAATTAGAACTTTCAAGGGTAAGTTGTAGAACTAGGCTTAGTTTAATTAGAACTTTCAAGGGTAAGTTGGAGAGCTATAGGAGAAATAAATATTGTATTATATAATTTCTCAAATTTTATATTCCTTATTTCTCAAATTTTATATTCCTTATTACACAAATTCATACTATTATAGAATTTAGTAGTGAAGGCATTCACTAAAGAATCTCATTCTCTCAAATCGATCTTATCGAAGTGCTTCAGCATTCTCAATGATTAATTTCTCCTTATATTTAAACAATTTGAACTTTTTAAAAAATAAGTCAATATTTCATTTAATACATATAACTATATTACATAAAGCCATTAGTAATATATTAAAATAAACTTATCATCCTTTTTGTAAATTTTTATCACATCCAACACACCATATGTATAAGATTTAACAATTTAATATTATCATCATTCTATCACCAAAGATTGATTTGGTTATTCTTCAACTCAACATATTTCACAAGTTTCATGTGATTCATAATCAAAAGAATACATATATACTTGTATGTAACTCTATGATTCTCTCATGTTGATTAACCAACACAGTATAAGAAGATAGTCTCAATTATCTAACTTTGTATTCTTGTCACTTATGTTAAGCATACGTCTCCTATGATCCAACACACTGTTTAATAATGTTTACAAAATACATTGTTTAATAACATTAAATCTAAATTCAATATCAAATACTTATAAGTATGAATATTTATGACCTCAAGTAAGTAAAATCTTACAATCATTTCTTTTAATGATAACTATTATCTTGCTATCTTGACGTTGACATACATCTTCCATGTTGTCATCGAAGTTTATGAGACATTAGTCAACTAAAAATGTATTGATATTTTGTTATCCATATGATTTTGACTTATTTCTAAAACTTTGTCATTAAATCTTCAATAAGGATTATAACAATATTACATAATAGACATACAAATTTTTTTATCAAACTTTGGGAACTCTTCTTAAACCTAATCATATGTCCAAGAAATTTGGTTCACTAACTCTTAGTATCAAACATACTAACCAAAAGTAATTTCTACTCAGAACAAAATATAAATGTAAGAAAAGCAAGTAATTGTTTATATGTTACAAAGACCAAATAAGATTAAGAATTTAATCATATATTTTGTTACTTCGACTATTTTATTGAAAATATTAGCTCTTACTACTATTCAAAAAGATTACTCTAATCCTTTTAGTAGGTTAAAATATCATTTAAATTTAGTTAACCTTGAGTCACTCAACAAACCAACTAACCTTAAATTAAACAGATAAAAACTTTATCAATCACATTTCATATCACTCCTAGATCTATTAGGTAACAACTCTTGTCAAAGCATATTTTATATATTATTCCTAACCTTGTTTCTAAATTCATATGATCATGAGTTACTTATCCAAATCATACATATTTAGTTAACTAAAATATATTAATTTAAGATAAAACAGATTCGGGTTAAATAGGTCTTGAGTCACTCAACAAACCTTTTAATAAATAGAATTCTAATTTTATTCTTAAAAAATAGAAGGCAATAATCATGTTCAAATATATAAATAAAATATGCAACTTATGCACTCATAATCAAATTATATGCATAAAATATCATGCTTAATTTGATTCTAGTTTTTGATCTTCATAATCTAAAATAATATTTTTTACTCCTTGGATAATTAAATTAAATTAAACCCATTTATTCCTAAATAAATTAAATTCTTATTACAAATAGAAAATTTAATTTAATTTAAAATAATTTTCAAATTCAATTGCAAACTATTTCCAACATCTTAACTCTTCTAACAAAATTTAATTGAAACAATTTTCAATAAATTATGATTTTTATTTATTATAATTTTAAAAATTCAACAAGTAAGGCATTTTAATCTGATTAGAAAACTATTTCTAATCTAATTAAAAATTACTTTCCTTAACTAGAAAACTTTTTTCTAATATTAAAAGAAATCACTTTCAAAATTAAATAAAACACTTTTTTAATTTAATTAAGAAAGTCCTTTATATTATTTGTTTAGAGATTAATTTCTTAATTAATTATAAATTATTTTTAATATTTTTAAAAATATTAAATAAAGCTCAATTTTCTCAATTAATAAATGAAAACACCTTTCCAAATTTAATTAAAAATTTAATAAAACAAGAAAATTATTATTATTCATAAATAAAAACTATTTCTAAATAAATAAAATAATAATCATTTAAATAAAATAGTAAAATTAATTTATTTCAATCAAATTGAAATAAATAAATTTTAACTGAGAAATAGGTTTCTAAATTATTATTTAACAAAATATTTTTCTTAATTTTAAGAAGTCTAGTTAATTAACTCAAATCTATTAAAATATAATTAACTCTAATTTTAGAACTACCTTTCTATATATAATTAAGTAGAAATCAATATAATTATTAATCTTAATCAAATTAAGAAAAACAATTAATATAATTTTAGAATTAATGTTGAATTTAAAACTCTTTTAAATTCTAATTGAAGTAAAGGTATTTTTATAAAGGTTAGTTTGTTCTTATTATGGTTTTATTTAGACCTGGATTAAACTAATTCTTATCTTCAAAGAAACCAAAATCAGCTATGGAATACCCTTATTCTACTACCTAAACGACCTTTATTCTAATCCTAGAATATCCTAACCCTATATCCAAACGCCCTTTATTTCAAACGTAAGATAACACCCCCATTATAACCCTAGAATATGTTTACCACATCCTGCCAAACAACTCATTCTTCTTCCTGAATGAAACCCTAATCTCATAAACTAAAAACCTTAGCCAACAGTACCGTTGTTGCTGTCTTGCTCCTGCCACTACCGTCTGTTATCCACCGCCTGCCACGCCTCTTCCTGCTGCAGGTAATGCTTCACCAATACAGATTGCCGCCAGCGACACATTGCCCAGACACGCCTGTGTCTGCTTGCTCTTGGTGGCAGTTCAAGTCATCGTCTGTCTGCTAGCTACTACCGTAGATGCCTTGACAAGCTCGTGACATCATTACTTCACGCCAAGTCACAGCCGCCACGTTGCACATGTCTATTGCTACTCCTCGCCTATGTCTCTACCGCCAGATTCAGATTGATGCAGCAGCAATCACGCATCTCTGACAGTGAAGAGAACCATACCCTCCATACCGTCGCACCTATAGCTTCCACCAGCCCAGTTCACCGCCTGTGAGGCCATCTTCCGGTAACTACAGTTTCCAGGAGCTTTCACCAGCTCCAAACTGCAGGCAAGTTACACAAGCCCAGTAGCGTGAGGTGCTTCTTTGGGTAGTAACCCTCTGCACTTTCTCCTGGCCATGTAAAGACTAAATCCGACCTCAGTTTTATAACCCTTCACTTTCACCGCCTTTCCGAGGAGTATTTTGACTTCTATGGTTTTCCTAAAACCAAAAGCAGGGCGTAGAAAGGCGTATTTTGACTTCTATGGTTTTCCTAAAACCATAAGCTGGGCGTGTGATTCTACCCTTATTTTTCTGTTGTTTTTAGTTTTATTTTTTATTTTTTATTTTTTCTCTTAAAACGAAAATTTGTTTAGTTAAAGTTTGTAATATAAAAATTAAAAACAAAAATTTATTTAATTGAAATTTGTAATAAAAAATTAAAAATACAAATATGATTAATTTTATCATTACATTTCCATTTTTTTAATTATAATCTTATGTGTAATAATTATAATATAATACGTTATATTTTTAAATTAATTAATTATCATTATAGTTAAAATTAAAATATATCCAAATTAAATATTATCAAAAAATTACACATTAATTATATATAATAAAATTATATAAATTAGAAATTATATTAAATCATTTTAATTAATAAAATATGTCCATCATACTATAATTTTTAAAAATATAATAGTACTACTATTTACAAATAGAAATATAAATCAATTAGAAATAATATAATCATTTCCTATTTGTCTAGCAATTTCATCTCGCTTTCAAAACATACTTCGAAGTTATGCTATAGTGATATTATACTTCATTTGAGAACTTGCTTCTTCATTTTCACTTTCCCTAATTTGTTCTTCATTTTCAGCACAACTGTCAAATAATTCATTACTTTATTCATACATTCTAATATAGTTGTGTATAACACAACAAGCAATAACGATGTATTTTTGTTTCTTCATATCATAACTCGGCATGTTTTTAAGTATAGAGAATCTTGTTTTTAGAACGCCAAAATATCTTTTAATAACATTTCTTAACGAGGAATGTCTGTAGTTAAATAATTCCTATGGACCTTGAGGTCTTCCCTTGCCTCTATAATCTCGCAAATGATATCTTTCACCTCAGTATGGTGATAGAAATTCAGGCATATTAGTGTATCCTGAATCTTGACTAAACCAAACAGTAATTGCCTAACATATAAAGAACATAATATAAACAAAAAATATTAAGAATGAATCATAATTATTATGTTTATTTAAAATAATATATTATCTTATGGAGGCATAGGCAATTGATTTGCTGAATTTGTCACTGTTTTTAAAAGAATTCGAGAGTCATTTGTTGTACCTTCCTATCTAGCTATTACATATGTAAAATGCTTGTTAAATGAGCAACAACATATAATATTTTGGGTCAGATTAATTCTTTTGCCCCTGTATGATATTTGTTCATTAGTCGGAACATGTGTATCAATATGTGTACCATCTATTGCGCCTACACAATCCTAAAAATTAAAATATATATTAAAATAATTATCAATCATAAGAACATAATAAAAATAGTAATTAATATATAAATGCACCTGAAAATATGGAAAGAATTTTGAATTATGTTGAATCTCAGGAGGTGTATTAGTAAAAGATGGTGGAATATTGACTCTTTTTACAAGACGATTAACTGCATATAAGACTTTATGAAAGTACTTCAAAATTGTCCAGGTCGAATGTTGAAAGCGTTCTGCATTGGCTCTAGTTGTCTCACTGTGCCCTATAGTCATCAAGAAAATTGCTACTTGTACGTCCACAGTCAAATGACTTGTTGCCTTTAAGCCTCTTAAACTCTTCAACTCATCACGTAAGCTCAAGAAGATTATCTTTCTCATTTTTAAGTTTTCATAAATCCTTGTAGGATTCCCATTCAAAAGTTCCATTATTCAATAATGACCTGGTAGAGTAGAAGTTCTACATGGTTGCTTTTGTAAATGAAAAAAGTTGTTCTCTCCCCCAGCTAGAGATATAATGATTACCTTCTTACGTTCATCATCATAATCTGATTCGAAATCTGATAAGAAATCCATGTATCTACAATGACAATATTAAATAATTAATAAAACATTCAATCAAAAATTTTAACCGAATGTAGACAAAATATTCATACATTAAGTCAAATATTTATACAAATCACAAACTTAAAATGTTCAAACTATGGAATAATGATTAAACTAAAAGTGTCAAATTAATAAGAATTCGATATATAATAACATGAAAATATAACTAAAGCGACATAATCCAATGCAATTTTCTTGTTTCTGTCATCTTCATAAAAATATCCCTATAAAGTGGAGAATCATGTAAAGCTTTATAACTTTTTCATATTGCACATCATCAACATCCAATTCATCTAAGGACTTCATACATTCCATCATTATGTTACATTCTTAAGATCTACTCTCTGCGGTGGATGATGTTTTACTCAGTTGTTTTGCAAGTAAATCATTCTTCCTTTTTGATTGTTTACCAAGTACAAGCAAGACCTCTTCTACAATGTTAGAATGTACCTTCTTTGCCTTCTTATTCTTAGGAGATTTCTTTCTCTTAGATATAAAACTTATATCTTGATCTTCTTTTCCATTATACGAGTAATCTTCATCAACATCATTTTCATGTTCTTCTTCCGTATTATTCGATGAAGATTTAGTTAATGGATGTGCATGCACACCAGTTGCAGTAATATCTCTAAAAATATGACACAAGTCTGAAAATTCCTTACATCCATTTTTCTTAAATCTGTGATCCATTTTATGCACCTATAATGATAAAAAATGAATATGAAAATAAATATTATATAATATGATATATTAATAAAAATAAGACATATTTTACTTTAAATAGATTTTCCCAACCTTCATTTGTAGCATTAACTTTACCAGTAAGGGAGTTGTAGTCGATTCCTATTTCTTTCAATAAGTTCTTGAAATTCTTCAATCTAGCCCTTAATCCATTATACTTATTCTTCAATTAAATATCATTATACTCCTTATTGAATTTTGTCTGAAGCCTTGCCTTAATATTCTTCCAACCAGATTTGAAAAAGGTAGTAGCCATTCAGTTTCTCTTCTTCACTTCATCAACCATCAAGAAGATTAAATACATCTCTATAGTATCATTTCATACCCAACTTTTTCATTCATTTCCACACAATTAGTGGAATCGTTCATATTATTCAAACATTCCATCACTAAATGTAACTACATATAAGTGACATGAATCATAATAATTTCTACAAAGTATTAAATTGTAAACATGGTTCAAAATAAAAATGAGACAATCATATTAAATGCTAAATTGCATAAAGTGCATGGAAATGAGTGAACAAAAATAAAGGTGTAAATTTGATTCTATAGCATAAAAATAAAGATGTAAATTTAAGCAAATTCATAATATAT
>JAOTBA010000009.1:7654900-7665575 GCA_025629845.1 Erythroxylum squamatum | reverse complement strand
TATTATTATTATTATTATTATTATTATTATTATTATTATTATTATTATTATTATTATTATTATTATTATTATTCTTAATTTTCTACTAACTGTTACAAATTATTTATTTATTTATTTTTATTTTTATTATTCTACTTTCTATTATTCTTATTAATATTTATTTTATTTATTTTATTAATTATTAAATTCCTTATTATTATTAATTTTGTCTTATTATTAATTTTCTTATTCTTATTTATTTTATTATTTTATTCTTAATAATAATTATTATTATTAATTTTCTACTTACTATTATTCTTATTATTATTAATTTTATTATTTTAATTAAATTCCTTATTATTATTAATCTTCTTCTTCTTCTTCTTAATATTAATATTATTACTATTATTATTCTTATTAATTTATTATTATTATTATTATTATTATTATTATTATTATTATTATTATTATATTCTTCTTATTATTAATATTAAGAAGGATAAAAAAGTCTTCAACAAATAACTCTATTATTAGAATAGCTAAAGACACCTTTTGATGATCTTTAGCTATTCCTAAAAATTGAGGAATATCTAATCTTAGGATTAGGTATTTTTGTATTTTTGTCTAACCAAACAAAGGATTATTTAAACTTTAAGAATACACCAGGAATAGAATTCCTATCCTGTGAACCAAACATACGCTTAGATTATTAATCCTTAGCCTAATAACTAGTCAATCATTGTTAGAGGTAAAATTGCAAAGAACAACACAAAATCGATCACATTGTAGACATTACTTAGTTGAATGACTTACCTTGATAGATGGACAATCGTAGACTACAAAGAAGACGAATGACATTGGACAATTATCGACGCTTTTCAACACAAAACACGACCTGTAAGAAAAACAATAAACAATTAGCTAGTTTTTGATAAGTTTTGAATTAAGCATAGGTATAGATATCCATAAGTTTTAAGTTGTGTATTGCATATTTTGTTTTCCTTCTACTAATGTTTTCATATCCTACAACTTATAACCATTTTTCGCAATATCATATACGGACAAAGACAATATATAAAATTTTCACAAGATCATAACCATTATTATGCAAAACCTTTATTATAGACAAAGACAACAATTAACTTTATTGATGAGACTATGTCTAAATCTTCACATGATCATATTGCATTTTTTTAAATGTAGACAACATAGCATACGTGCCCATCTATCATCCTCTAAGTCTTGAGCAAAAGGAAATTCATGTATGGATCACATTCTAAACCTAGAGGGCATAGTACTCGAGGCAAAAATAGGCACAATTTTTATACAAGGTCATCTCGAAAGAACTTACGACCTCCTTCTCATTCACATAGGCCTTTTTATATTAAAATGGTATGAATCAAACTCGCAATCATTATAGTTCTCTTTATAAGCATAACGACCTGAAACTTGCTCCCATTTTATATCAATCCTTATGAGAAACAAAAAAGCATCGCATTTTCCCTAAATCACTATAGGTCATATTTTCATGAAAAGAGTATATCATATGGGTTGAAAGAAAATTTAAGAACTAATCTCCAAGGACCTTGTTTGTGGAAGTACCTAGAATTAAATTTTTTAATCTAGTAGGACCAATTATCGACGCTTTTCATCACTAAACATGGCCTACAAGAAAGAAAATAAAGAATTAGCTAGTTCAATGAATATATTACAACCAAGCTCCCTTTTTTACATTGCTTCTTATATATATTTTTTCATTTTCCCTATACTTATTTCATTACATCTCATTTATAAAACATCAATCATTATGAATTAAAGAGTAAATACTTATTTTTCTTTTTAGGCTTAAGGTTATTTAGGAAAGATTACACAGAAAGAGCTTGACTTTTAAATTAGGCTAAAAAAGGATGCACTAATATATTAATGTATAAAAGGGCTACAATTTGGCTTAAATTCAAATACTAGGTGACTTTATCATTTTTAATGTTCGTATGCATCTTATATATAATCTCAAATAGATGCAATTAAAGTTCTAGAAATTCATAATTAAAGAACGTATCCACATCAGAAAAGAAAATTTTCATGAATGCTTAAACCTTTATAGGATCACTCATGTCCTTTACTTAACAAATTCAGTTTCATAAAACAATATCTTTGCATAAAACATTAAGATATTCAAACTAAAATTGATCTATGCAAAACAATATCTTTATCAACTATTCAAATTTTCAAAAAGAGTATAGATGTTATGATCCTCTAACTCTAAAACTACATATAACTAAAAGTAATTGAAAAGTTAATTTAGAATAGAAAAAAACTTTTTGATAACATCCATAGAATCTTTGTTCATCTAAAAAATGATTCAAAATTATTATTAACAACATACTTGTCTATGTTAATACCATTAAGTGAAATAATAATATATGAGCTTTCATATAGTAAGTTTGTTAAATGTGTAAAAGTCATGAGCATGAAAAATAAGAAAGAAACTTGTAAGTATGCCTTTGGGTTAAAAACTCTTAAGTACATGTATGATTAAGAATGAGAAATTTAAATGTGATATGCATGACATGATATAATCTAAGAATGTGGTTGTTTCCAATGACAATGGGTATGATTTATTGCATGAAAATAAGACATTCAAAAAGAATATCAATGGCCTCAAAAAGTCTTTTTCTAGATTCAATATAGGTGGTGAAAAATTGAATAGAATACCTGGAGCACTAAAGAGTTCTAATGATAAATTGGTTCCAGTTATTAAAGTGCACCCTCTAACAACAAGACTATCTTTGTAAGGGGAAAGCACTCATATGATGAGCCTATGGCTAAATATGTATAAATATCACATGCTCATCCAACATTCTATTTCATATTAAAAAGAGAAATTTCATGCATTCATATATTTTTCATATTCTAGATATAAACATTAAGTCTTTAAAGGCAAAAATAACTAGAAGTCATATATAAAGACATAAAAGGCATGCAACAATCATAATATGGACCTCGTTTATAACAACAGATTATTAAATTTGCTCACACATATTATAATCCTAAATTCAATTATAATGGTATAACACAAGCTCATAATTATTATAGTCCACTAGATAAGTATTTGACATATGCTTAAATTCTCATTGGTCCCAATTTTATGAAAGGAACATATGATATGACAATTCATATGATATGCCTTCCCATCACAAAATGAGAGCTCGTAATTCTCCATATATGCAGAAGAAAATTTCATATCACACATATCATTTATCAATACCTAAAAATGCATATAATCATATTCTTTTAAATCTTTCTCATATGGCACAAACACTTTCAATATTTATCATGTGAGATATCACTTTTTTGGTTATTATGATCATATAAAAATAAATTATTTTTAAAGACAATTCTTGTTAAGAAAAATGAAAAAAAAGATATGAGATGAAAATGGTTCAAAGACTAACCGCTAAGTACTTAAGTTTGTGTGGGTACTTAAAACAAATTAACTTTTTTCTTGCAAGTCAATAGTAAGTAGCATAAAACAAATTCTATGAATTAATATAATCTCTATTAATATCAAATAAGGAACAACAATGGTATATTTAGCAACCATTTCAAAAGAAAAATTATTAGAATCCCTTATATCAGTTAAATAAGGAAATTAGTATAAAAAATAACTATTGAATCAATTGAAGAAGAAAAGGAAGTAACCATTCGTAGTATATAAAAGGGTGTAAATACTTTCCTTCACATTGATGAAAATTGAGAATATTAACTTAGTCATGCATAATTAAAGGGGAGGAAGAAAGGATTGATGCATTTACATAGGAGGAGAAGGGTACATTGATCTTCGAATTGGTACATGAACCATTTGAAGATTAAATCATTTTTAGCAAGCACTTTGCATATATACTTTACCCATATAATGGCCTTTTTGATAAGGGAGAGAGGGAAGTATTCTTTTTATTTTTATCCTATTCATACTTATAACTTTATATACCATATATCCTATTTAATTTTGATGAAAATGGGAAAGAATGATAATAGTAAAATGCAATTATTCATAAAGCATGAATTAAAAGGGGAATATTCATTACATATTGATTTGACATAGAGTGGGTTTATACAATATCATTTATTTTTATACTATACATTGATTTGACATAAGGATAGTTTATTTAATATCATTTATTTTCTAAAATATCTCCAAATATCTTTTATTATAAAAGAGAAAATTATTAGACCAATTGAGGCTTTAACTCATGATTTTGATGAAAAGAAAATATGTTACTACTAATATTTTCATCTTTGATAATACTAGTAAGTTAGTTTATCAAAGATTGAAGCAAATGGTAAAATATGAAGTTTAATGAAAAGGAAAAATGAGTAAAGGAGTCAATTGAATGAATTGAACAATCAAAAGATGGAGGAAACAAACAAAGTAGACCACATATATAATTTAATTGTGTTATAAGGAAATTCAAGTAAAGAACCAAGAACAAGGAGGAATCAAATGTCTAAACATATTACAAATCATTGTAATCTTTCTTGAAACCTTATTTTTTTCCATTTTAATAGATTAGGATTTCAGTATGATTAGGAGACATAACGTATATATCGTTTTATAATCATTATAAACATTCTAGATTATAAATCATGTTAATGACCTCTTACAGAACTTTCATCGAATACTTGGTACACTATTGAAATTCATCCTTATTTTGTTTAAAAACTACTGTCTTCTTCCATTATTCACCAACATAACCACACAACAACAAACAATGACTCATTAATAACCCAAATAAACCTTTATTTCTCAATCCATAGTAACATCAACACATTCAACATACAACTGTTCACATACAAAATTGAAGGCAAAAAAATTAACCCAATAGCAGTAAGTGGACAACCAACCTTAAGACAAAAAACTCAACACAATGGAAGCACTTGGTGGAAGAATGAAAGAACATGAGCAGATGGAAGAAGATGGGGGGCTCAGGTTTATAATTTTATTAATAATAGAACAACAACGTTTTACTAGAAAAATTAAACACTACTGATGTCGTTTGATTTTATTGATGGAACTAAACTCCTTCGCTTATTTTTGCCGCCAAATATTGCTACCTATTTTTATGACAATTTTTACTATTTTGTCACAAAATTCTGTCGGCAAAGTTTCACGGATAAATTCCCTCCACCTTTATCGATAAATTCTTTTTCCGTCACAAAAACTATTTTCTCGATAAGTTTACCGACAGAATTAAATTTTCGTTGCTAATTTACTACAAAATTATTTCCGTCGGGTTTATAATTTTATTAAGAATAAAACGACGTCATTTCACTAGAAAAATTAAACAACACTACCAACGTCATTTGATTTTACCGACAGAACTAAACTCCGTTATTTTTGCTGCTAAATATCGCTACCTATTTTTACGACGATTTTTACTATTCTGTCACTAAATTTAGTTGGCACAGTTTCGCAGATAAATTTCCTCCACCTTTACCAATGGATTTTTTTGGTCACAAAAAACCATTTTTCTCAACAAATTTATCGATGGAATTAAATTTCCGTTGGTAATTTTTCACCGATAATTTGTAATTTTCTTGTAGTGATTTCTTCTATATACAAAACATAATGACCTAGCCTTGACTGCTAGCAGGAGATTTTAATTGTGTTTCACACCCATCTAAAGCTCAGGGAGACAGGTTTGATTCTTATAATCTAGGTAAAGAGTTGGAAAAAGCATTTGGCAAGTTGGGGGTGACTAATTTAGAGTCTGTAGGGAATCTTTTCACTTGGAGCAACAACCAGTTAGGCATTTGCGTCTTTAGGAAAAACTAGATAGAATTCTAGTTAATCTGAACTAGTTGAGGTAATTTCACAATTCTTTTGTACATTTTGGTTCTCAATTATGTTATGATCATTCCTTTATGGAAATCAAGAGTTTCACTACTTCAACCTCTTTCAATGCCCCTTTTAGATTCTTCAATTTCTTGACAAACAAGGAAGGTTTCATGGAGATAGTAAGTGAAGTATGGGACTGTAGGATCTCAGGTTCCAAGGCCTTCCAGTTTGTGAGGAAACTCCAGATCCAAAGAAGAAAACTTAAGTTATTCCTTAAAGCAGGTCAATCCTTTACATTTATTATGTTGCAAGATGCAAAGAGTGAGTTGAGAAAAGCTTAGGAAGCCTGTTATCTAAATCCTTACTATCATAAATTGAAAGCAGTTAAAATCATAAAGTTAAAGATTTACAATAAAGCTATTTATGAGTATAGCTCTTTACTTATATAAAAGGTTAGAATCATTTGGATAAAGTAGGGAGACTCCAATACTAGGTATTTTCATAAATCTAGATTACTAAGAAGAAACTCCAACAAAATCAGTTGTTTACTAAAGGGAAATGATCATATGGTGGCTAACAAAACCTCTATTGAAGCTATGATACTCAATTATTTTGAGAACCTGCTAAGAATTGCTGAACCCTCATGTCTATCTAATTTACAGGAGTTAGTGGAGTTGACTAGTCCCCCATCACTCAATCTCAGGATTCTCTACTAAAACTTCAACAACCAACATCTCACTAAGAAATCAAATCTTTTCTATTTAGTCTCAATCCTAGGAAGGCTTCAGACCTTAATGGGTATAATGCCAATTTCTTTCAATGTACCTTTCACATCACTGGAAAGTTACTTGTGGAAATTGTTTAGGAATTCCTAAATTTTGGAAATTTATTGAGAGAAATCAATGCAACTTATACATGCTTGATCCTTAAAGTGCCTAATGCTAATTGCCTTAATGATTTTTAACCCATTTCCTATTATAGTGTTGTTTATAAAGTGATCTCTAAGCTCCTAGCCAACAAAATAAAGAAGTCACTAAACCAGCTTATCCATTTTTGCCAAGGAGCTTTCATACTTGCCAAATCAATCACTGATAATATCATTATGGTTCAAGAGCTGATGGGGGACTATACACCAGCAAAACCATTAAATGTTGAGCCATTAAAATGGATTTCTCCAAAGCTTTTGACAAACTCCAATGAAAGTTCAAATTATATAGCCTAGAATGATTTAGTTTCCCAATTAACTAGATCAATGCTAGCCTCGTAACTCCCTCTTACAGTATCCGCATCTGTGGATCACCAACCAAATAGTTTAGAGGAGATAATGACATTAGGCAGGGATATCCTCTATCTCCATATCTTTTTGCCATATCTGTGGAGATTCTTAATAGGAAAGTCATGCTTAACATTTTAAGGTCCCCTGATTTTAGCTTCCACTACAAATGCAAGAAGATTCTTCTAACTCATTTAAGTTTTACAAATGTCCTCAAGATGTTCTATGGTGATGACCAACCTTTTATCTCCATTATGCATAATTCTCTCCATTCTTTCTTTAGACTATTTGGTTTAAATGTCAATTCATCCAAAATCAAAGTTTATCTTTCTTCAAACATCTCTAACATTGACAATTTTTAGCAAATTATGGGTTTGAATGTTCACAACCTGCCTTTCAAATATCTTGGTGTTTCCATCTCTTCTAAGAAGCTAAGATTTTAAGATTGTTTATTGATTTTGGAGAAATATAAGAAAATGATCAATGCATAGTAGAATAGAACTCTCTCACAAGTTGAAAGAGTCGAGCTCAATATTTCAGTGCTGAACAATTTGCACTCCCATGGGAGTACTCATCTCTTTTTACCGAAGAAAATCAACAAGGAAAAAGAGAAATTCATCAGGAATTTTCTCTAGTCTGGCAAGGTTGACAACCCCAACGAAGCTAAAATTAAATGGGAACAATTATGCTAGAGAAAAGAGGAAGGTGGTCTAGGATTTGTATCTATCCATATGATTCAAAATATCCAGATGGCTAAAAGAATTTAGAGTCTCTTTAATAATAAGGAGGCTCTTTGGAGCAAATGGATGAATGAATACTATCTAAAGGAATCTAGCTTGTGGCAAATTAATGCAAAGAAAAACATTCTTGGTCTTTTATACAAATGCGTAGGAAAAGACATATTGTTTATCCCTTTATCAGAATTCAAGCTGGGAATGGTGAAGATACACAGTTTTGGATTAACAATTAGACCAATCAAAGCCCTCTACTCATGAGAGGAGATATCTCTTTCTTCATAACTAGAATTCCAATCCAAGCTCGAGTAATGAAGGTCGTAATTTAGAACACATGACTAGTAACTGGTAGGGGTGTTGAAAGATTGCATAATGACTTTCCAAATACTTTCCTAACACCACCTTGATTGATAAACCCATATAGTCCATTAATGGAAATGGAGGGCTCTCTAACTCCTTCTGTCTTAAAGCCCTTAGGTCTCACACTTCTCTCATTCCTTGGTACAACGTTATATGGAAAGGTTCTTTAATCCTAAAGCATCTTTTATCACATGGTTAGTAGCTAGAAGAAGACTAAAAACTAAGGACATAATTAAGGGGTCTAGTGATTAGCTATGTACTTTATGCTGCCTAGAAGTTAAAACTATTGATCTCTTTTCTTCTAATGTAATTACACAACCACTATTTAGGCCATAATGTAACACACTATGAATCTCTTTTTTCCAGTTGTTGATTGAGGTAACATATTGGTATGGGCTGGTAATCAATACCAAAAATTGGGAAAAGACTAAAAATATCTAAGCCTAAGTCTAAACTGCTAAGTGTATGCAAGATGGATAGAAATGAATCAAAGTTTGTTCAATAATTGTAAAACTGAAAATCATGCCTTAGCTTTTAGGATATACTCCTGGATTAGAGAAATCATTATTGCCCACCAAGTTGCAGAAAATATGAGCCACTCTCTTAGAAGAAGATGGAATTTGTAATATCTTAGTTTCTGATTTCTAATAGCCCTTATGGATTATAAGGTGTAAAGATTGTTGTAATTTCTTTAACTAGTTTAGCACAACCTTGTAATGTGTCCTTTTGTTTCCTTTCATGGATTATCAATTAATTCTTTTTAATTTTCAAAAAAAGGCTTTTAAGGATTTCTACATTAAGTTTATTTTAATTTCAAAAGAAAACATTTTTTATTATACTTTTGACTTTGTTGTTTGGTGGAACCATCCAATTAATGACATAAAATTACATACAATTGTACAACAAAATTAAATATACCCTTTAACGACTTTGTTTATGTATGTGAATCAATTGTCAATGGTTTCAAATGATCATATTTGTAGTACATGTGCATTATCTTTTGGAGCTTTTATCCAAGTCCATAAGATATGAAACAAGATAGTTTCTAATAAATATTTATCTTGATATTTTTGTATCATAGATAAGATCAAAATTTATCGGTTGTTCTAAATTTGACTAAAGGAATTATGTAAATATTTCAATTATTTATTACTAGTAATTGACGACTTGAGTCAACAAAATATTGAATATGTAGAGTTTATTTAAATTCTTAATAATTTGATCATTAATTCAGCCTATAAGACGTTATAGTGAAACAATATGGACTCACCAAATGCTAACATGACTTTTTTAAACATTAGTCAAAAGTGTAATCAAATCTCATAAGAGAACTCTTACTATTATTTCTAATATTATTTTGCAATTTATTAAAAGAATAGTGAGTACTGTTGTTAATAACATTAAAATATCGTGGTATCAGAAATAATGATATTAATTTATTTAGTTATTTTGAAAAATGAAAAACAACAATCTCACCCTAATTTTAGGCGGACATATATATATAGTTTCACACAAAAAGCGGTTGGTACTCAAAAGTTAAAAGCAATGTTATGATTACCGTTCCGTACTGGCCGGTACCGGCCGGTACGTACCATACCGGCCGAAAATCGGTACCGATACTGGTAAACAAATTCCAGAAAAAAATTTCGATGGGTACCGGCCATTTTCGGTCGGTGTCGGCCGGTACCCAGGTTTTCGAAAAATACCAGACAATTCTGCAAAAATTCGAATTCTTCAAGGACCATTTTACAAAAAACAAAAATTAAACCTAAAAAATCTACCCCCCCGAGCTTCTGGATTTTTCTTCTATCTTCTTCGGTTTCTCCTTCTTCTCCACGCACGAACGCCGCTGCTCCTCCCTTCTTCGATCTGTCTCTCGGTGTCTCGCCGTCTCCTCGCTGTCGACGTCTTCTCCAGTCCTCCTCCTTCGAGTCTTCGACAAATCGAGCTCCCTCACCTCAGCCCGCTCTTCCTCCTCGCCGGCTTCAGCCTTCTCCTTCGTCCTCCTTGAGTCTCCAACGCACCACACGACGGCACGACCACCTCAGCTCAGCCGGAGCTCACGACCCGACGTCGACCCGAATTGACACCGAAAACCTGATTATTTTTTTAGGTGAATGTTAATGATTTTTATTTCATTTTTCATGCATTTTGAAAATAATTGCTTCTGTGATTATGTTGGTTGTTGGATTATAGTGGATTTGGGGTTAAAAATTAGTGTTGTTGTGTTGGATTTGGGGAAAAATTTGGAAGTGAATTTTGGATGAAAATGAGAAATCCGATTGGAATGGGAATTTGGAAATTTGGATGTTGATTTCGGTTGATTTTTTTTGGTCATTTGGGAGTAATGAAATTCAACCGAAATTGGAAATTTGGAATTGAATTTTGGCATTTTGCATTTTGGAATTGGAACTGGATTGGAAATTAAATTTGAAATGGTGATTTATTGATTATTGAATGGTGGAAATTGGCTTGTGATTTATTATGGTA
>JAOTBA010000009.1:7641191-7654800 GCA_025629845.1 Erythroxylum squamatum | reverse complement strand
TAATTGAAAAGTTAATTTAGAATAGACAAAAAACTTTTTGATAACATCCATAAAATCTTTGTTCATCTAAAAAATGAGTCAAAATCATTATTAAATACATACTTGCCTATGTTAATACCATTAAGTGAAATAATCATATATGAGCTTTCATATGGTAAGTTTGTGGAATGTTTAGAAGTCATAAGCATGAAAAATAAGAAGGAAACTTGTAAATATGCCTTTAGGTTAGAAACTCTTAAATATATGTATGATTAAGAATGAGAAATTTAAATGTGATATGCATGACATGATATAAGCTAAGATTGTGGTTGTTTCCAATGACAATGGGTATGATTTATTGCATGAAAATAAGACATTCAAGAAGGATATAAGTGGCCTCAAAAAGTTTTTTTTGTAGATTCAATATAGGTAGTGAAAATTGAATAAAATACTTGGAGCTTTAAAGAGTTCTAATGATAAATTGGTTTCAGTTATAAAGTGCACAATCTAAAAGCAAGACTATCTTTGAGAGGGGAAAGCACTTATATGATGAGCCTATGGATAAATATGTATAAATATCACATTCTCATCCATTATTCTTTTTCATATTAAAAAGAGAAATTTCATGCATTCATGTATTTTTCATATTCTAGTTATAAACATCAAGTCTTTAAAGACAAAAATAACTACAACTCATATATAAAGACATAAAAAGGCATGTGACAATCATAATATGGACCTCATCTATAACAATAGATTATTAAATATGCTCACATTTATTATAAACCTAAATTCAATTGTAATGGCATAACACAAACTCATAATCATTATAGTCCACCATACAAGTAGTTGACATATGTTCAAAATTCTCATTGGTCCAATTTTATGAAAGGAACAAATGATATGACAATTCATACAAAATGCCTTCTCATCATAGAATGAGAGTTCCTAATTCTCCATATATCTAGAAGAGAATTTCATATCACACATATCATTTATCAATACCTAAAAATACATATAATCATATTCTTTTAAATCTTTCTCATATGGCACTAACAATTTCAATTTTTACCACGTGAGGTAACATTTTTTTGGTGATTATGGTCATATAAAAATAAAATATTTTTTCAAACAATTCTTGTTAAGAAAAATGAAAAAATATATGGGATGTAAATGGTTTAAAGACTAACCTCTAAACACTTAAGCTTGTTTGGGTACTTAGAACATATTAACTTTTTTTCTTGTAAATCAATATTAAGTAGCATAAAATAAATTATAAGAATTGATATAATCTTTATTAATATCAAATAAGGAACAACAATGGTATCTTTAAAAATCATTTCAAAAGAAAATTTATTAGAGGCCCTCATATGAGTTAAATTAGGATATTAGTATAAAAATAACTATTGAACCAATTGAAGAAGAAAAAGAAGTAACCTTTGGTAGTATATAAAAGGGTGTAAATACTTTCCTTCACATTGATGACAATTGAGAATATTAACTAGTCATGCATAATTAAGGGGAGAGGAAGAAAGGATTAATGCATGTACATAAGAGGAGAAAGGTATATTGATCTTCGAATTAGTACATGAACCATTTGAAAATTAAATCATTTTCAATAAGCACTTTGCATGTATACTTTACCTATATAATAGGCTTTTTTGATAAGGGAGAGAGGGAAATGTTCTTTTTATTTTTTTTCCTATTCATACTTATAACTTTATATACCATATATCCTATTTAATTTTCATGAAAATGGGAAAGAATGATAATACTAAAATGCATTCATTCATAAAGTATGAATTAAAAGGGGAATATTCATTACGTATTGACATAGAGTGGGTTTATACAATATCATTTAAGGTTAATTGCCAAAAAAAGCTCAAACTTTCGTCGATTTTTCAATTATAGCCCAAACTTTAAAAAGTAGTAATAAAATGCCCAAACTTTTTTTTAATTCTAGCCCAAACGTTAAAAAGTGACAATAAAATGCTCAAATTTTCAATTTTTTTCAATTCTAGCCCGACGTTAGTGTTTCTGTTAAGTTTGTTGACATAGCTTGCTACGTGTTTTAAAAATCGTAACTATTAATACACATAAGCCAAAATTAACACAATAAATGAAGATTAATGAAACAACATCGTTTAATCACATAATTAAAACGACGTCGTAGTTTTAAAATGACCTAAATCAGATTACGTAGCCCCAACAACCTTATGCTTTAATTTCAATTTTTTTCTTCGTTTTCAGTTTATTCTTTTGATGCCTCACCCTTCGATTTTCAGATTATACAGTCCCGAAATCCTCACACTAAGAGCATCAGGAGAACAAACTAAAACGAAGAGCTTACTAATGCAGTACGCTATAATGCGAGAGTAGCTTAGGGCGTCAAAAGTACAAACAGAAAATAAAGGTCTGAGGCCATGGGAGAATAACAGATAACGTCGGGCTATAATTGAAGAAAATTGAAAGTTTGAACATTTTATTGCTACCTTTTGAAGTTCGGGCTAGAATTGAAAAACATTGAAAGTTTGAACATTTTGTTATTACTTTTTAAAGTTTGGGCTATAATTGAAAATTTGACAAAAGTTTGAGATTTTTTTGGTAATTAACTCTATCATTTATTTGTATACTATACATTGATTTGACATAAGGATAGCTTATTTAATATCATTTATTTTTTCAAATATCTCCAAATATCTTTTATTATAAAAAAAAAGAGAAGATTATTAGACCAATTGAGGCTTTAACTCATGATTTTGATGATAAGAAAATATGCTACTACCAATATTTTCATCTTTGATAATACCAGTAAGTTAGTTTATCAAAGATTGAAGCAAATGGTAAAATATCAAGTTTAATGAAAAGGAAATATGAGTAAAGGAGTCAAATTGAATCAATTGAGCAATCAAAAGATGGAGGAAATAAGCAAATTAGACCACATATACAATTCAATTATGTTATAAATAGATTCAAGTAAAGAACCACAAGGAGGAATCAAGTATCTAAACATGTTACAAATCCTAATAATCTTTCTTGAAACCTTATTTTTCCATTTTAATAAATTAGGAGTTCAGTATGATTACGAGTCATAACGTATATATCATTTCATAATCATTATAAACATTCCAGATTATAAATCAAGTTGGAGACTTCTTACAGAACTTTCATCGAACACTTGGTACATTATTGAAATTCATCCCTACTTTGTTTCAAACCTACTATCTTCTTCCATTATTCACCAACGTAACCACACAACAATAAATAATGACTCATTAACAACCCAAATAAACCGTTATGGCTCAATCCACAATAACATCAACACATCTAACATACAACCATTCACATACAAAAATTGAAGATAAAAAAATTAACCTAAGAGCAGTAAGTGGACAACTAACTTTGAGACGAAAAACCCAACACAATGAAAGCAGTTGGTGGAAGAATGAAAGAAAATGAGCAGATGGAAGAAGATGTGCAGAGTAGTATAAGAAAAAGAAGAAAAAATTGAAGAAGACGATAGGGGGGCTCGGGATTATAATTTTACTAAGAATAAACAACGTTGTTTACAAGAAAATCAAACGACTACCGACGTCGTTTGATTTTATCGATGGAATGACAATTTTGTTGGTAATTTACTGACGGAACTAAACTCTGTTAGTAAACTTCGTCTTTTATTTCTACCGCCAAATATTACCATATATTTTTATGAAGCCTTTTACTATTTCGTTGCTAAATTCTGTCGGCAAATTTTTGCGGATAGATTCTCTCCACCTTAAACGATGGATTCTTTTTCCGTCGCAAAATGTCATTTTTTTGACAAGTTTATCGACGGAATTAAATTTCCATCATTAATTTACTACAAAATTATTTCTGCCAGTAATTTATTATTTTCTTATAGTGGTCAATTTTGTCTCAATCCATGGTTCAATATTTTTTTGGTAATTCAGAAGATTTTATACAGATTAGAAAAGTTATGTACAACACTGGAGACTGCTTGAGCAGTAATCTCTTACCTAAGAAAAGGAAACATAAGATAAATACACGAGGAAGCTACAACACTTCTTTATAACAACACAAACAGCTGAGATCAACTACAGCCTTCCTACCAAGAAAAACTTGAAGGAGCTAGCTCATCTACCCAGTAACAAGCTTATCAACAAACAAGTTACAGCTCTTTTAATCAACCATCAATTAACAAACTCTTGGACATTCCTAAAATTAAGCAAAAGCAAAGAGTTAACTAACAAAAGATAGTTATCTTGTTTCATTTTGTGAGTTTTATGATCAAGATAGAAGAACAAGTTGATGAGTTTTTCCATGAGGGCATTGTCACTAAGTTGACGATGGGTTTTTTCCTTAAGGCTATGTTTGGTTAGGGTTTATTAATGGAATGAAATAAAATGAAATATTATTTCATCGTTTGGGAGGAGGGTCTATAATAAAATGGAATGCAATGGGATAGAAAATAAGAGTTTCATATTACATCTCATTACATCCTAAATAGTAAAAATGATAAACTTCCGATTCGGGAGGTTTATGATGGAATGTAAAATGATAAACAAATTTTCACTATATTTTATTATGAACCCTTGCATCTTTCCTAAACAACAATTTTATAATATTATATCCATTTATATTCAATTCCATAATAAACCATTTTATTTCATTAAAAACCTTACGTGTAACCAAATATAGCCTAAAAATCAAATGAATTTGTCTATAACCCAACGAAACGAGGTAATTTACCGACGGAACTAAACTCCACCGGTAAACTCCGTCGCTTATTTCTTCCGCCAATCATTGTCACCTATTTTTACGATAACTTTTACTATTCCGTCATCAAATTTTCGCAGATAAATGCCCTCCACCTTTACCGATAGATTCTTTTTCTGTTGCAAAATACCATTTTTCTCGACAAGTTTACCGATGGAATTAAATTTCCATCGCTAATTTACTACATAATTATTTCTATCGGTAATTTGTTATTTTCTTGTAGTTGTCAGTTTTGTCTCAATCCGTGATTCAATCTTTATTTATTACCTCTTGGACATTCCTAAAACTAAGCAAAAGCAAATAGGTAACTAACAAAAGATAGTTATCTTGTTTCATTTGTGAGTTTTATGATCTAAGATAGAAGAAACAAGTTGATGAGTTTTTCCACGAGGGCAATGTCACTAAGTTGATGATGGGTGCTTTTTTTCCTTAAAGCTATGTTTGGTTGGAGATTTACCAATGAAATGGAATGAAATGTAATATTATTTCATCGTTTGGGAGGAGGGTTTATAATATAATTGAATGGAATGAAATATGATAGAAAAAGAGGGTTTCGTATTACATCTTATTTCACCATAAACAGTAAAAATAAGAAACCTCCGATTTAGGGGATTTAAGATAAAATGTAAAATGATAAATAACATTTCACTATATTTCATTATAAACCCTTCTTATAAACAACATTTCACTATATTACATTATGAACGCTTCTATCATTCCCAAACAATAATTTTCTAATATTATATTCATTAACATTCTATTCGATTATAAACACTCTATTCTATTAAAAATCTTTCGTCCAATTAAACATAGCTTAAAAATCAAATGAATTTGTCTATACCTCAATTAATAGAAAAATATGGCCGCAGCTCCTTTTTTAGTATATTAAGAAACTGCTTGATATAAAAATAAGAGTTTTTACATGGGATGTCATATTAATAATCTGGCAAGTTTAGAAAAAACACAAAATAAAAACAGTGTGTGTTAAAACATGTGAAGTGATTAGTTTTCCATCTTCGTCTTGTATCTACTGTTGGCCTCCCTTAAACGCCCCGTCTTCGTCCACCATATAAATACAAGTGACTGATGTAGAGGTGGCCACGACAACAGTTCTTGGATTAGGTGTAGTGTTTGTCCCGTTTCGCCTTCTCCAAGAGTAGCTTATTACACCTTTTTTCTTAATATAGCTAAAATGTATAATTCTAATTGTTGTAATCAAAGTCAATTGCCATCCTCCAAGAGAAGGCAACAACAGAGTCATATGTTAAGGCCAGAAAAAGCAAAAACACATCAAGTGAAGCGAAGCGACCACTTGTTTCCTGCTTGCTCCTTTCAATTGTTTTGCTATTTTATAATTATACTTATTGGTGGTACTGTTTCTCCTAATTCTGTGGATACCTCAGACCTCACATGTACTAGACACCAAGTCACTCTGTCACCGCCTTCAATCAATGTGCTGTGGAGGTCGTTAAAGATTCCACGAAATTCAATTTTCTGTTTCTTGTCGCTGTACTTGAAAAGCAACAACTCCGTATAAAACAAGCAGAGCCTTCAAAACCTCCTTTTGGAAACCCGGACACGCTAGTACCTCTACTCCAACCCCTTCTGTTCCTCCTTTTCTTGTTCCTTAAAGACTTTGCTCTCCCTCTATATATATTTTCACATCAACAGCGACTGACATTTATCAGTTCTTTTGTTCGAAGCAATTAAATACAACTCCCAGAAGCTACAACTTTACATTGGTATAAAGGGTATCCCTCAATTCGAGATTTGTTTCTTTTTATTTATTCAATTGGTAAGAGTCCTCTCCAAACTGGGCTTGTTCGACTTTCGAGAAAATCGGGGAAAAACGAAATCTTGGTATGTCAGTTCATTGACTATGCATGGTTGCCCGGTTCATTTATGTTTGTGTTTGTGAATTTGGTTGAGTCCATGCCTCTGAGTAGGTCAAGCTGATATTGATTTGTTTATATAGAGGGAAGTTGCGTTAGCTTCGTTAGACTAATATGTACCTTGCCTTCAACTCTTTTTTTTTTAAAAAAAAATTTCTTCTTTACCTGTTCTCCAGAAACTTTTAGGTAAATTTGTGGTTACTGGGCCATAGTCTTCGATTATTGTCTTCGAAGAATGATTTCTGTTACGATTCATTTTTAATCTTGAAATGTCTGGTTCAAGCAAGTTCTGTCTGATTTCAGGTTTGTTATTCATTCTGTCATAGAGCTTTTTATTGTGTGTATTGCTGATTTCCAGGTTCCCGTTAATAGGATGGCCGCAACATTGGCTTCACAAAGCTGTTATTGCCGCAACAATTATTCAATGGGTCAAGGGACAGTATTGGAAAATCTCAGTTTCTTGAGTTCAATTCCCAACTCATTTGCAAAATTTGAGAAGCAATTATGCACCAAGGATTGGACTAAAAAGTTGAAATTTCAAGTGGAAATGCAACAGATTGAGTCTTCGGCGTCAAGACCAGGGACCAACAGAAAGACAGTCAAAATGGTACCCGCCAGTGAGGTAACAAAGAAAGCGACCCTTAATGGAAAGAAAGTAGAACTAGTAAATGGTACAAATCGGGTTATTAATGGAGCAAGTATAGTTAAAAAGGATCCTGCTGCTGCAATTGTTAAGAGACCAAGGTATAGAGACACAGGCAAGCTCCCACCATTGGAAGATTTAAAGGTTCTCCCCACTGATGAAGGTTTTAGCTGGGCAAATGACAATTACAATGACATACAAAGGAGTATTGATGTTTGGTCTTTTGTTCTTTCATTGCGTATTCGTGTGTTATTTGATAATGCAAAATGGGCATATGTAGGAGGCTTTACAAAAGAAAAGCAGGTAAATCTCGCAGTTTATTAAACTTTCTGGGTGATATGGCTGTCAAACAAACCAAAATCATGCTTACAGTTTCCATTTATTTACGTCTCTAAATTATATTAATTTGACAATAATGTCTGTTGTTTGCTTTTTTCTCCACTAAAATGTTGTGCAGAAAATTCGAAGGCAAAAGACTGCTTCATGGCTGAGGGAGCGTGTATTACAGCTTGGTCCAACCTTTATCAAACTTGGACAATTATCTTCTACTAGGTCAGATCTATTTCCAAGAGAGTTTGTTGACGAACTTGCCAAGTTGCAGGTACCTCTTGATTCCAGTTTGTATTGGTTTTGAATAAGATATTATTTCACTTCTGTGCGATTATTGCTACAGTGGCATCATTTATTTCTATGTACACAAGTGATACCATTGTTGACCTATCTCTGTTCTATGTTCCAGGATAGGGTTCCAGCATTTTCACCACAAAAAGCAAGAAGCTTCATTGAGAAAGAACTGGGAGTTCCCATCCATATTCTGTTCAAGGAGTTTGAAGACCAACCCATCGCCGCAGCTAGTCTTGGTCAGGTGCTAGATTAATGTTAATGTCAAAACTGGTACTCCTATTATGTTAGTTGTTGCACTTTATTCAGATTGTAGTTGGACATATTATTAGGGTTCTCTACCTTCAATGTCACTCTTAATTGGTTTCAAACAGACAATTGTATTATGATAAAAATAAGCATTGAGACTCCATGTAAATAATGGTATGACAGTATGAAGCAAAAATTGGACATTCTTCCTGTCCAACTAAATAAGACAAAATATACAATTTATGAGCATTCACTCGTGAAAAGATCTTCTATCATTCTAACCTGCTCCAGTAAACTTATGAAACTTCCTTTAAGACTTAAGAAAAAATGTCTCTTTTATGATGTCATTTTGGAAATGTTATGTGTTGTAGTTGACCATGGTGTTTATCTTCTTATAGATGACCTTATGCCATTGCTTTAGTGTTCATATATGCCTATCACACTGATTTATTTCTTTATTTCAATTGTTCCTTTGTAGATTGTAGATAGAACATAAATATACTGTGTTATCTTGTTGACACCAATTCCTAGGTGGTAAAGTGATTAATACGTAGAGATTATATCATGGAATTTTTGAAATAGAAACTGAAACTATAGCCGCTGTTGGGAAAAAGAGTCAAGTGCACTGCTAAAAAAGTGCATTTCTACCTTAAACTTTATGAGTTCAACTGTGATGCCCATATAACTAGTGAATTGAGATGGCTTAAGTGCTTCACATTCTTTTTTGGTGAAGCTGACTGCAAATTTTCTCTTGTTTCTAGGTGCATCGGGCTATCCTGCATGATGGAGAGAAAGTAGTTCTGAAAGTTCAAAGGCCTGGTCTTAAGAAGCTTTTTGACATTGATTTGAGTTAGTGACTTGGATTTGTTATCTTTTAATCATACTGTGATTTCGCTTCCTTGTTTATATTTCACATGCCTACTTTGGTTCATGAAACTCTAGGATGCAAAAAAGTTTAAAGCCTATCAAAAAATGAAAAAGAAAAAAATTAGTCAACCATAAGCTTTAATTTGACGGGATGAAGGATTAGTTGACAGCAAGGACAATATGAGCTGAAATTTAGATTATGTTATGATTTCTTATTAGATAGGAAGTAGTAGTTTTAGATATGTTATGCTAGCTGTTCAAGACATACACTCAAAAAAATGTTTAGAATAGGATTTAAATTTGTAGGGACCCTTTCTTTCGAGTTCTAAGAATTTCTCGGTAAATATGTGGGTACTCGCCCTTTACTAACAACATATCCTGAATTTTTTTCTACAAATTTGAGTTTTTAATTAGAAGATGTAATGCTTTCTTCTAAGAATGATTTTTAGACCTTATGAGTGATTCCTAGTTTCCTACTCTTCATTTTTTATACTTCTCACTAAATTTCAGCAATTCTAACCTTAAGTTTTAGCAATCAAAACCATAAATTCTAACTATATTAAACTTAAATTTCAACCATATTAAGCCCTAAAATCCTAGCCTAAATTTTTCAGCAATTAAACCTGAGAAAACCCTCAGTTACACCAAATCTAAAATTTCAACGTTTTAAGCTAAAATTCAAAATGAAAACTTTATATTCTAGCTTCCTAATTTTGTGAGTCTCATATTTCCTAATTTTGTGTGTCTCATATTTCCTAATTTTGTGAGTCTTAACTACTAGTTAATATTTCTTCTATCTGTTCTATATCAATTTGGTATCAGAGCTTTGGTTTACAATGTGACATGTAGTGGAAAGGCATATAGAAGAATACTTGGTGATTAAGAGCGAGGGTGAAATAGTATTGAGAATGATGAAAAAATTGGACATTGAAGATCTTTGATCACAAGGTGCTTCAAAAACCAACTTGCATGTAAAAATTCCTACAAAAAAGTATGTTCGACAATTTTTGGAGAGACTAGACAACCTTGGCATACATTCCCTAAAGGTCAAAACTTGTATAAGAAAAAATTATGCAAACTAATAGCCTGTATTTGATGCTAAACATAGAGAAGATGGTAATAAGCAAGATGAAGGGACTGATATTGATTAACATGTAGTGAAAGGGAAAATTTTTGCTAAACAACTAAATTCTGATTTTGATTTCTCAAACTCAGAGGAAGTGTATATTATGGGTGGTGAAATTATTGACACCTCTCCTTCAGCGAATCAATTAGAATTTTCAAGCCTAGATGTAGAAGGTGCTCAATTACTTAATGGCATGGAGAGTTTGCACTACGATGATCATGGCATGGAGAGTTTGCACTGGGAGATGATCAAAGTGTTAAAGATGAAGAAAAATAGAACCAAGTGGATTCTTTGGCAAACTCTAAAGCTAGAACAACTGAACAAGATAAAACTCTTAAACATCAAGATGGAATGCTTGAACAAGAGGTTGAAACCCTTGAACAACAAATCAAAACACAAGAATTACATGTTGAAACAATAGGGCAGTAGGCCAAAGGAATAGGACAACAGGATAAAATAATAGAACAAGTATATTAAAAGATTAACCAGCTACTACTTCGAGTTCAAGAGCTTGTGGGCTCAAAATTTGATGATGTCCTTGCTACTGTTAATGAAGATGATTGAGAAGTAGATTTGCATGAAGATGCAAAAATAACACAACATAGGAATAAAGGAGAAGTTATGAGTGCACTTGCAAAGTCAAAATTCAATATGACAAGAAGTTAATGAATTTGACTACAAGAAGGAACAATATGTGTGTTCTTGATGCCTATATAGTAGAGATTTCATGTGGTTTTGTTACGAAACCATCTACAAATATAATGGTCAAGACTTATGTTATTGTCCACACTACTAAACTATTCTTCAAAGTGGTTGTACGTTTCCATGGATTACCTTTAACCATCGTTTCTAATTGTGATGTGAAGTTAATGGGTTGTTTTTGGAGAATTCTATGAAAAATATTGAACTCTAAGCTTTAATTTTCAAGTTCTTTTCATTCCCAAACCGATGAACAAACAAAGTTTGTGAATAGAAGCTTGGGAGACTTATTAAAATGTTTGGTTGGAGACAATATGAATAATTAAGGCCTACATCTTCTTATGGTAGAATTTGCATACAACAATTCTACAAATAGGTCAACTGGTAAGAGTCCTTTTGAGATAGCTTTTGGAATTCAACCAAAAAAGTCTATTGATCTAGCTTCTTTACCATAAACAGCACGAGTTAGTGTTGAAGATGAAGGTTTTGCACAACATATGAAGAATATCTTTGACGAGATATGACGAAAGATAACAACCAGAAACTTGATTTATAAAGAATATGTTGATCAACATTGTATATTGGTGGAATTAGTGAAGGGCATGTGGTGATGGTATTCGTCCAAAGCATTTTTCAAAAAGAAAATATAAGAAAATTCATTCACATAGTACCAGACCTTATAAGATTCTCAAGAAGATAAGTACTAATGCTTATGTTTTGGAATTACCAAGTGACATGGGAATTAATCCTATCTTTAACATTGCAAACTTAACTATTTGTGGTGGACATGATTGTACACAATCTCCTACAATAATAGTAAGAATTTCAATTATTCGTTATCTTCAAGAGAAGCTAGAGAATATTCTTTATGAACAAATTGTAGCTATAAGATCTTAAGGATATTGACGATTGCTTATTAAGTACAATGGAAGATTAATTTCTAACAGTGCTTGAATTTTAGAATCTGAATTTCAGAAGTTAAATCAAGACCTATATGATCAATATTTGTCACATTCTACATCGAGGACGACTTTAGACAAGACAAAAAATTGATGCAAAAGAATTTAAAGTCTTTAAAAGAACTTTGGGGAAAAATTAGTCAACCACAAGCCTTAATTTAGTAAGATTAAGGATAAAAATTAAGTTGACAATAAAGACAATAAGAGCAAAAATTTAGATTATGTTAGGATTTTTTATTAGATTGGAAGTAGTAGTTTTGAATATATTATCCTAGTTGTTTAGAACTTACACTTATAGAGTTTTTTTAGAATATGATTTAAATTTGTTAGGGACCGTTTCTTACTTCAATTTTTTAAGAACTTCTTTACAAATATGTGTGTACTCAGCCCTTCAATAATAACATTTCCTAAATTTTTTTATAAATTTGAGTTTTCAATTAAAAGATGTGATGCTTTTTTTAATAGTGATTCTTACTAGATTCTAGCCATTCTAACCTAAAGCTCCGGCAACTAAAAAACCCTAAATTCTATCAAAACTAAATTCTAATCATAATAATCCTTGAAATCCTATGATAAAATTTCTAGCAATCAAACCCTAATAAAACTTAAGTATATCAAATCTGAAATTTCAGTATTCCAAGCTGAAATCCAAACCTAAAACGTTATATTCTAACAGCCAAATATCAGTCATATTTCTTAATTTTGTGAGTTTTAGTTGCTAATTAATAATTATTCTATTTGTCATACATCATTCTGTTATTATACCATGAGATTGTTCTTACAAAAGAATTTCTATTGTTTTAATCTAATTTGCTGTACTGGAGTAATGATAAAGTGAGACGGAAAACTAAGAGTTTGTGATTTACTGGCTTGACAAAAAAAATGGAAAATAAAAAAGATGAGTAGATGACTGATGTGCACATAATGCGGAGAAAGCGTTATTTTCAAGCTATACTTTTGCAAACCATAAACCAGTGAAGCATCAAGGTGTGAACTGAAAAATGATTAGCTGTTTAATGAAAAATCATATAAATGAGCTTGAACATCAGTGACTTTGTGACCTTTGAGCTAACTTTTGTATATCATGTCCATTAAATATGTTCGAAGGATCAAGGAACTGACTCGTCTAAATTTAAAGTTTCGATCTTCTTTATGACTGTAAATTCCTTTTATCAGGAAATTTGAAGCTGGTAGCGGAGTATTTTCAGAAAAGTGAAACTCTTGGTGGTCCCACCAGGGACTGGATTGGTATATACGAAGAATGTGCAAGGTAAGCAGCTTACACTTGTCATATAAGCAGCTAGTAGTGTTATAAATCGAAAAAACTATCATCAATATTAACTGATTGATGAAGATCCTCCAGGGCTGAAACCTCATGTTCTTGATACTGCTCTTTATTTTTGCCTTTTTATTTCTACTTGCTATTCTGACACGGTGATTTTCAACTTGACAGATAATGATAGATATTGATGGAACAAGATTTTAGCTACATATTGAATATCATAATGGAGCTACATATGATGCTAATTGATATTGTCTCCATTAATTTTAGAACCTATATTGATTTCAGGATATTGTACCAAGAGATTGATTACATTAACGAGGGAAGAAATGCAGACAGATTCCGCCGAGATTTTAGGAATATGAAATGGGTCCGAGTTCCTGTATGTTTCTTGCTACAAGCTTCTTAATGTATCTTTCCTGCTTGATCTCATTGGCTATGATAGAGTAAGGATAGGGAAATTCCAGAAAATGGATAGTATGTATTGATGAATCTCTTTAGAGCTACTGCTCCCCA
>JAOTBA010000009.1:7530087-7550276 GCA_025629845.1 Erythroxylum squamatum | reverse complement strand
ATAATTTTATAAGATTTACGCTACGGATGTGTTTGCTTCCGCTAAATGATTTCCGAGCGTTTCGTTTGCCTCCGTTTACCGTATCGGTTTAATTCGATATCTTCGCTCTGATTTCTTCGCTTTCGTTCGTTTCGAAACGTTAGTTTTGATTTGCTTCCGTTTTTGCTTCGTTTCCGTTTCTGTTTTCCGGTTGGGATCCGATTCCTGAGATCCGGTCCCAACAAAAATCATCTCATTTGAACTCCTAGAGATCTAGATATAAGCAAAACACTGAAGTATGCTCAGTAAAAATAATCCCCTTTACACTGTTCAAACAGATTCCCACACTTTCATTTGGTCAATCTTTTTCAATTCAACACCAATTACTACAAATTTTCATGGAGAGAAATAACAATGTGTTAGGAATCTTTTGCTTCAAGAATCAAGTCATTTGGAGGTCTAGAGAAGAAGTTATGGCCAAAAAAAGTAACCATGTTTATGACCTCAATCAAATTAAACCTATTTTGGCACGATTTTCATAACTTTCACAAACAATGTCGGATTGATCTCGTTTTTAGACTATTGGAAATAGCACTTCAACACCTACAACTTTCATGAAGACCTCAAAGTGAGATGTTTCCTTCAAAAGGGTAAAAAATACGATTTACTGTTCCTATCCCGAGAATGTCCGTTTTCATGTCCGTTTAACGGACAATGTTGGGTTTCTGGGCACTTTTCCACCCGAGAAGGTCCGTTTAACAGACATCCATGTCCGTTTAGCGGACATGCACTGGCCTGGGAGTGTTTTTACACTCGAGAAGGTCCGTTTAGTGGACCAAATGTCCGTCTAACGAACATTGGTGACCCAAAACTCCTTCCAAAACCTCACCAAAGGTTCCTACATCCATTCTAACATCATATATACCCATAATCTACCCAATTTCAACTCTTCTGCTATAATATCACTTCATAACAACTCAAACACCCATTAACCTTCATTAAACTCTCAAATTTCAACTCATTTGATTCATCACATTCAACTATATCTCACCATTCAAAAATTCCGATCCTTCTTCCATAACCTATCTTATTTATATCAAGCACTTCATATTCAAACTCTAACATTTTAAGTTAATGACTCCTTCATGTATAACTCAAACTTAGTTCAACAACACCCATACCTAAATTCATATTTCCTATTTTCTCATGAACACCCAATTTAAAACTCAACATATACATGCATCCAAGATTTTGCTGCATCTAGCTCTTATTTTCACATCAAAATTTGAGACTCTTAAAAGTAGAATTTATATCCAAGATCTTCATAAGAAAGATAGCCATATGTCTCTAGTTTAATGTAAATCAAGAATCAACTGAATTGGATAACTACATAACAAGTTATGGCTCACTCAAAAGTATATCAGTAGAATTTTTCCTGCTACCAATTTCCAGATTTCCAACTTCCAACAATTTACCTCTAACTCATCTTATCCCTATATTATGTCTTCTATTTCATTTCCTCATCATTCTCTACCCAATTCACTCAATATATCAATCACAAACAATCATGATCTATAATGATCATTAACCAAAAACAGAGCATATATACTAACCCATTCATAACCAATTTTTTACACTCATCTAAAACCCACTTTGAAGATCATTCAATCTCCAACCTCTCTATACCTTTACATGAATTATTACTCATCCTACATATGCAGAAACAAGACATGTACATAAATTTTTCATCACCCATAACACATACATAAACCTTGCAAAAAAAATCAAATCATCAAATCTTAATTCACCCCTTCATTCTAGCATATACCAAACCCCTTATCAAGGTCATTTAACCTCTATAATATTTTTATAAATCATTACTCATCAATAACACAAATTTTTACACACCCTTCACTATACACGACACCCATATACCCAAAACCCCATCTCATGCCATTAACCTCTAAAATATCATCACAATTTCTTCATTTACCCAAAACCCATGATATTAACAAGATACTTACTTTATTTAGCTTCCAAGCTCCTTCAAATCACCAAGAAACCCTAGCTCCTCCACATACACAATCTTCACCTTTTTAAGGTGGAAAAGGTTGGTTTCCCTTAGCAACAAGAAGAAGATAGCAAGTATTTAAGTGGATAGTGATGGAAGAAGGCAAGGTTCAACTTTGAGGCTTTAAAGAAGAAAGTGTCGTGAGAAGGAGAGAATGAATGAAGAAATGAAGAAAAATGGAGATGAAGGAAGCTTGAATCGTGTTTAGCAAGTGAAAGACCCAAAAGATGGTCTTTCACTTAATGAATTTCGTGACATATAAATGGTGTGGCAAGTGACACATGTCACTTGCCACATGTCACTCTCCCAAGGCTCCATTTGGTCCCTTTTAATAACTAGCCCATTTTGTCTCCAATTTCTAATCCAATTGTCTCCCAATTTTCAATGACACTTGTTAAAAAAATCCTAAGGTCATTTATCAAAATTTCCAATGCCTTTAGATAGTAATTCTACTGCTAGTTAACAATTGTCTTGCCACTTGACATTTTTCCTAGTCCAGAAATTACCCCAATTTTTTCAGAAAATTGCTCCAAAATTCTCCAAAAATTCTAAAACAACAATTATACTCTCCAATTCAATTTTCCAAATAAACAATTCACAATTCTCAATCACAATCACAATCACAATCACATTTATTAACAGTTATACTCGGAATGTCAATGAATGCATGTACAATTATTGTTATGTGCAAAGATTCCCAATTCATGAGCATGTGCACTTTCTCTTATTGATCTCACATGTACTAAATTTCTAGGGTTCAAACCCTTTGTATGGAAACGGGATGTTACAGCCAAGGTACACCCTCAATCACCCTATTCAAATAGATTTCATTATAAAAGCAAAAAATATATCGCTTAGCACTAATCTCCAATATATTTACCCATCCTATCGGATGCCAAACGTTGGCAAGAGTGTTTCTCATTGATTGAAAATTTATCAGCGCTAGCATAAGAAACATACCCACCATACAGTATTGATAATGGGGTACCTTTACCTGCATCACTGCCCCTACATTCAACAGTACATCCTCCTCTTCATCAATGGTTAAGGTTGCCATTGATCACTCCATTAGAACTCAGGCCTAGATAAAGTTGCAGATAGAAGGAAAAAAAAAGAAAAGATAGAAGAAAGAAAAGAGATTAGGGTTTCCAGATAACCATTACAGAGAGAAAGATGCAAAAGAGCATATCATTACGGAGAGAAAGATTCCCGATAATAATCCTTAAATTGGTCCAAAAAAAATTCTTATTCTTGTTAATTAATATCCCAATTTAGTTAAAATTTGTCCAAACTACTTTAAATTGTTATTACTTATTGAATTGAATTAGTATGCAAAAGGATGAAAGTTAGAATAAACTAGCTTTTGTAAGTCATATTTTTATTAATCACTGAGATAATTAATTTAAATGAAAATTACAAGTTATTTATATACATAAGACACTTTTATGAGCTTATGAGCCTAAGAGCAAATACAATGCTATTTTAAGCTCTTATATTCTTTAATTTGTGATATTATACACAGTTGAATGATTCTATAACTTCCTTTTATTATCTATATTAAGAACACATTTGTTAAATTAAAAGTATGGAAATGATAAAGGCATTTAGATTTAACCTTTGTTTTATCCTATTTTCTTGATTATTATCCTACCAAATTTTATCCCTTAGGAGTAACCACTTTTGAGACTTAGCCTTTTCTTTAATTATAACCACATCAATAGCCTTTACCTTACTTTTCTTGAAAGCCTTTTCATTATTTTTGAACCTTAAAGGATTTACATTTACTTGATTGTTTGAGACTTGGATTATATTGAAGAATTTTAAAGAGGTCCAATATTTCTTTGATTGTTGGTATATGATGAAGGCTCTAATAATAATAATAATAATAAAGTGGAATTATGATGTGAAGGACCTATGTTGTGAAGAACTAAGTTTCATGTAATTTTGTTTATGTAAATTTCCTTCAATGTTATTACCCTTTTTATTATCCCTATTATACCTTTACCTAAGCTCATTAAAACCTTGAAATAAGACACTTTGATTTTTGTTTCTAGTTTACTTATAAGTGGTGGATATGTGATTTTATTGCAAGCTTATGGTTAAGCATCAGCCTATGTATTGATTTGGGATTTTCTACGCCTTCCACCATAAACACTTTAAGTGCATTGAGTAAATCCTTGGTGAGTATGTGATAGAATTTAATCATCTTATATTTTCTTATGCATTTCAATATATTTTCAATCCCATTGTTGTGTTTAAATACTCAATTTATGTTCATCTTGTGTTTACATATATATTAAAGAAGTGAACAAAAACATATGCTAAAAGGAAGAAGTTTGACAAAGTTTGGAGAGCCATCCATAGAGGAGAAACCATCAAGGGCATTTGGAGGAGAATCAGAGAAGACCCAGGAAATAACCCTAGGCCACAAGACAGAAGCTTGATCCCAGGGCCATGGTCATGGGGAGTTAGCCACGATCGTGATAGAGAGTAAATAAACTAGACATGATCGTGGCTTACGTGCAGACAGACGCGGATGGCCTTTCGAACATAAGTTTTTGAGGGATTTTTTGGACTTTTGAGGCATAGAAAAATCCTAGGTTTTAGCCTAAATAGAACATTCTACAAAAAGAAAAGAAGAGGACCTAGAGAAGTAGCCTCTAATCTGCCATTTTTAGAAAAACTCCAAGAAGAGAGAGAGACTCTCAAAATTTGCCATTTTTGGAAAGCTCCAAAAAGAGAGGAGGAATCAGCAGAGAAGTTTTTATTATTTTCCATAAGCTTAGCTATTCTCTTTCATTTTCAATTCTTTATTTTTATATTCATTCAATTAGTTTACAACTTTCTTAGTGTTAATCACATTTTTACATGTTCTAGAATACTTAGAATGAATGTTTGATGGATTTTGTAGTTGAACTTTATGAATTTTATAAGGAATCTTTTATGTTATATCAATGGATGTTTATTCCCTCAATTTTCCAGTTTTAATCTTGGTTGTTTGAGCTTATTTATGTGATTTTTCAGATTTGAATTTGTTGATACTAAAAACTAGAGAGGGTAAGATACTAAAAACCAGGGAGGGAATGGAAAAATTAAGTGGGAGGAACAATACATGATACCCATGTACAATGCCATGCACAAACATGGATAAAGTCGGAGGAGTTGAGGGAGCAAGCAAAAATCTCAAATTGGGGGATTAATGAGGAGATTATAGTGTAAGGAAGAAAACATTGGACTAAAAGAAGAATGAAATGGATACATTTGTTATCAATTTTTTTATCTTACATTGATTGCATATAATATAAACATAATATAGATGCTTGATATTTAAAACATGAAGAAAATTATCTTCTTTTTGTCTCTTATCCTAGAAATGTCACATTTTTAAAATATAAATCCTTTGAATTCCCTGTGTTCCAATCTATATATTAGTTTAATAAATAAGCTTACATTAATGCTAAGAATTTGTGTTTCAAGCATATCCCTTTAGAACTCACAATTAACTCTTGAACACATATGCTATCTATTTGAAAGAACTTTATAATATGAATTTCTAAAATATAATAATTATGTCCATTAAGTAGAAAAAAGGAGAATAATGGTCATATAAAAAGATAATTTATAAAAATAGGATAATAATAATCTACAAGCTATTATAAGATTTTTGACACTTATTTGATTAGTATAAAATCTTAAATATATTTTTATTAATTATGATATAAAATATAACAATTAGTAACAAGGTTATATATTACAAAACCTAAATATAACACGTAAAGATATTGAAATATTAAAGTAAGACTATTATGTACTAATTCTAAAATTTAGCATTGTAATTGATCAAATTAAAACTGAAATCATTTCATAAAATCATTAAATAATATTGTTTACTTTATTTCAAATAGATCTTTCAAAAATCAATATAATTAAATTGGTAAAATGTTGATTAAATATTTATAATTAGTTGTATTAAAATGAATTACTTAGAGAAAAATCTTTTTGTTGCCATCATTCCAAGTGATAATTTCTTACTTTTATAGCAACCTGACAATAGCAAGCCCTGATTCACTGTTTATTGACTCTATTAGCTGAAAAGTCTTTTCAGTCGGACGTGGGAGAAAAGGAAGCTTTGTTTAGAGTTTTGAGTATTTTATTGTTTTTATGTTTTATTTATAATTTTTAAATATTAATTTATCACGTAAAAATAAGAATAAATATGTCATGAAATTAAACTCAACTTAGAATTATTTAAAGTCGGAGTTGAAATGTTTTATTACTATTTTTTAAGATTTGCGATATAATTATGAAATTTAAAAGAATTTAGAATTTTTTTAATACTTAATCATAAATTTTATAAAGAAGTAGGGATGACAGTGAGTTTTTAACTCGATTAATATCTGCACCACCCGACAGACCCCAAAAAATGGACATAGAGACTAAAAAATGGATTTTAAATGGATACTGAAAAATTAATATAGATATGGATTTAGATATGGGTCTAGTGATACCTCGAACCGAACGAAACCCATAACCTATCCGTTTTTATTAATTCTATTTTTCTATTTTTTTAAATATTTATGGTTAAATATAATCAAATATTAATATTTTCTGAAAAGAAAAAGCTTTAAAATTCCTACTTTACTCCTCAGTCTTCACCATTTTCAGCATATTTTATTTTCTTATAGGATGATAATAATGCAAATGATATGGAGATAGAGTTTTGAATGTTATGGAGTTTACGCGAAGACAATTTGAAGCTTTAAATATTTATGTCTTTATTCCAATTCTTGATTGTGAAAAATATATATTATCTTTGCATTAGACATTATGATTTTTATTATTCCAATTTTATGATTTTTAAGACATACAATTCAAAATCTTGACTTATTATTATTAAGGTAATTTTGATTTGAAACGTTCGCAAAAATCTACTATTTATATTTTCTATTTAGAAGTTATATTTTTAGGTGTTATGCAACCTGATGGATATCCACAAACTCGAACAATTCAATAGATTTGGAGATGGGTAGCAAATCGTAAAAACTGATGAATTTTGAAAGAATAATAGATTGAGTCATAAAAAGTAGATATATATATAGGAAAAGTAATACCCGAACCGAACCCTACCTCTTGCCATCCTTATATAGGAGTAATAATTTAGTAACAATATAGTTCTCTTAAAAAAGAGGTGAATCTAGTCCAATTGTATCCACCAAACTATGTTGAATGCTTGTCTTGAGCCTTTGGAACAATGTGACATTTAATACAAGAAGCATTTGTAACATCTCTGGTCAAAAGTAGACGCCTTCCTGGTTCTTGCATAAGTATAAGACGCCTTCTTGCATAAGTATAACACCATGTTAATGTAAGAAAAGATGCAACCAATGTCAGCAATATATATTATTAAAACCACATGAATGAATCAAAAGAAAAGGAAGTAATTAAGACAACTATAAGGAATGAGAAAAACTAACAAAGCCCTACACAGTAACACATAAAAGCGCACAGTGCATATTCCCCGCTCTCTCTCTCTCTCTCTCTCCGCCTCTCGCCTTTCCTTTCCTTTTCCTTCTTGTTCCTCTCACTTTAGATCAATTCGAAACACCGAAAACCCCATCAAAAGCACAATCCAACTTCCATTAACTCTCTCTCTTTCTTCTTTTTCTTAAGCTTTCAGTACCAATTATACATACCCTTGTAGTCTATCCCTGGCTTCCATTTGCAGAGACAATTTTAAGCATACTGAAACGCACCTATATTTTGCTTCGGGAAGAGGAGTTTGGTAGTGAGTGAAGAAGATGAGTGGTAGTGGGGCTAAGCTTTCAATTCCGAGCACTACCAGGAAGATGATCCAAAACATAAAGGAGATCACGGGCAATCACAGCGAAGAAGAAATCTATGCAATGCTCAAGGAGTGTTCTATGGATCCAAATGAAACCACTCAAAAGCTTCTTTTTCAGGGTATTTTGTTGGAATTATTAGCTTTTTGGTTTTCTGTTCAGCTCTTCGATTCCAGTTCATTTTTGTATAGACCACGAGAGTGGGTTTGATCTTTGATTAATCATTTCGACGAGCTTGGTGATTCGGTTAGATTTGGTTGTGTTTGAGGGTTGTATTGAAGTGGGGTTAATCCTTTCTTTTTAATCATATCAATTCTTTCATTCTGACTGTTGGGCTTAGTTTAGATTTTGAGGCAGTGTGTGTATCCATGACCTTTTTATATGAAATGAAAGCTTTCCCTTCCCCCCTTCTGTTTTTTTTTTTTTTTTGGGAATTTTGATATGGAAAAATCATTTCGGTGCATAAGATTATCGAAATTGCGCAAATAAGTGGGTTTTTCCCCCCCGTCAATCTCTTCCACTGTTGTTGCTGCATTTCAAAATTAAAAATTTCCTGTTTTGGTCTTGTAATATATAATCTCACAAAAAGTTCTTGCGAACTCTCCATTGAACTGCCCAAAATGGGAGTAAGAACCAAGGGAATGAGAAAAGTGGTTGACATTGTTGTTTGTGGCTGCTATATTTCGAGTTTTTGTTTAATTTTTCTAATAAACACGGTAACGAGTATTTGTGCTGCTTTGCAGATACATTTCATGAGGTCAAAAGAAAACGTGACAAGAGAAAAGATGTAAGATTCTTCTTCAGGAACATCTATAGGGATGTTCCTCCATTGTAGTTGAGTGGTTGAGTGGGTTCCTTTGTTTTTTTCAGAGGTGTCAATTATTTTCCTTTCATGTCATGCATTGCTATTCCAGCTCTCAAGTCCATTCTTGTGGTTAATGAGATGTAGCAAGAGCATCACTAGCCGTGTAATTTAAGTTTCATCTGCCAATGTCCAGTAACCGAGTTAAGATGGTGATCGTTACATCTTTCAGCTGTCAGCAGATTACTGTGCATATGCCATGCAGCAAGAAACCGACAATTAAGACTTAGGAATAACCTTCCTAGGGCATAAACTCAAATAGACAAAACAGAGAGGAATTAGTTTTAAAACTGAATTGTAATAATACCCAAATTGCATGTTTAATACTGTTGGAACTTAAACCTTATTAATAAGTAAACGGATTGAATTAACTTGAATTAATATGAGAAAAACAAGATAGCGAATCTGAAAATATAATCAGGAAAAAAAAACACTAAGGAGAGATGGAATTTGTTTCTTCTCTATATCATTTTATTTGATTTTATGCTCTACAAACATGATTTATAGGTTTTATTTGTTGCTTCTTTGTTGTGTCATTGTCATTGCTTGGAGATTATAACTTGGATCTTCAAATTTATTTTTCTTGTAGCAATTATGCTTGAAAGCTTGTACATTTTTTGAACAACGATAAGTATTCAAACGAGTTTATTTCAATTATGTAGGTCAATAATAGAAGTTTTGTGATCGATAGTTATTGCCCCTTTTGTGAAAAGGTAGTTCTGGCTTAGAGGGATATAAAATGGATAAAGTTATATGAGGAATGGAAAGTATATTCTAGAGACAGAGATAACAGCTAGGACATGTAGATTTGGGCTTTTTGATTTTTCATGTATGGGAGGTGAAGAACTTAGTCGCATTTTTAAACTCTGTTTTATCTTGTTGTTTTAAATCTTTAATAATATATATGGGCATGTAGATTTTACTTGTCATTGCAAGTTACATTCTAATTGGAGCTATATTGTTTTGATGATAACTTGGTTGAGATGCAGAATGTGGGCAACAAAGAGTCTGGAGATATTCGATGGAAATCTGGTAACCAAGGACGTGGGGGTAGGAGTCTTCGGGGGAATTTTTCGCCTCGTTTCACATCACATGGTATAAAACAGCTTCTAATAGCTAGCCTGAATGAACTAAAGTTTCTTTCACTTGTTTACAGGCTCTGGTCATGTTGATGTATTTCCTGTGCTTTGTAAAGAATTAAATGCATGACTCATGTTTAACATGATGTCTGTGCCACTTTGCTGAGGTTTGTTCTGAATCAATATTGTTAAAAGAGTGCCTGAAGCCATGTTACTTGGAGTAGGACTGGCTTATGAACCCTAGTCCCTGGGTGATCCTCTTTTATTTAGCGATACAGGCTTAAGGCATCTTTTGAGTGAGTTGAAGAATGCTTATCTTGGTATTGAATGTTGTTGTTTTGATGAAGCAAATCATATTGTTCAATGAAAGTGAGACCCTGACTAAAACTCAACTTCATTCCTTAGAGTGAAAATATAAATAAAAGCCTACTCCAAGATGTGAATTTTGTATAATGAATCAATGATCTTGTCACATGGTGATTTAAACCTGTAAATCATGAAGCATTAAGTTTCTGTCTTTTATTCTGTTCTATAAATCGTCCTAGAGAAGTTAGAGATACTTTTTATTCTGAGGATGTGTGCTTGGCATCACATGGATTCTTACCTGTCGTGTGCCTAGCCTCAAGCGACCTCGGCAGTTAGGCGTTTGGTCATTTCACTTGAACTGGTTTGAGCCCCTGGTGTATTTGCTGTTGATAATGTACACATACTGGAGTTTGTCAGTCATGCTAATGGAGCTTATGCAAATTGCCTGATGAGTAAGATCTATCCTAACTGCATACTGACTTTGACTGTTTGCCAGATGCAAGTGGCGGTAAGAATTCTGGAACTGGAAGGGACAGTGGAAACAACCAAACTGCAGAGAAGGGCGCTGGTTGTTTGTTGCCAGCTTCATATGACAAAACTAAAGAAACAACTCATGCAGCAAGGTATAACTGTTTACAAGTGTATTGTGCTTTTGCTTATATTTTTTTGGGGGTTTATGGGTTTTGATATGAAATTTGTTTGATTGCCTTGCAGCTCAACTGATGTAGTGGCTAATGGTTCCTCCACTGTAACTTCTGAAAGCCAGTGTACAGTGAATTCAACTAGTTCACCAGCAGGAGGTGGTGCAAATCCTGAAGTGATTTCTCCAACTATTGGTGCTGATAAGTTGAGAAATACAATGTCTCTGCTTGAAGCTGATAACACCCTCACTGTAGGATTAGAAATTGAGGAAACATGTGGGGTGCCTATGACAAGCTCCAGTAACTCCTTAGTGCCTGTGACTCCAGCTTCTTCAGCTACAGTCTGTTTCTCACCATCAGATCCTGTACTAGTGCCATCTAATGATTTGCGGCTCCCTGGTGCAGTTGGTGCAATTAAACGCGAGGTGGGAAGTCATCGAACTGTTGGTGAGTCAACCACAGTCGTTCCTACTGAGAAAGCAGGTCAGGGCTTTGGTTATGCAATGAAAGATTTGCCAATTTTGATTAGTGATTTACTGGGATTATTTCTTTCTAACATCTGATTACAGCTCTTGATATTGGTGCCCCCTTCCTGCAACGGAAGATATCAAGTAAATCTCAGGGAGTTGGGAAAAGTCAGCTCAGTGAGACTTCACCACCCTCATCCACATCAGGGAATTCTGGCTCTTCTGGTAGCAGACCTTCATCTAACTATAGTAATAGGTCACAACAGATAGTGGGCTCTCAGAGAGGTATGTGGATTGGCTTTGTATCAATGCTTCTTTATCTTCTGAAACAACTACATTATTGACGAATATATACCCCATATTTTTATTTTTACTATGATTTTGACACCTATCCAGTTTTTCTAAAAATTCTGTTGGTATTTAATAGTTTGTTTACTCAGGCTAAAATTTAAACAAGATGCTGAAACTTTCTGGGTATAGGGACATGGAGTTTCATATCCTTGACCTTGATCCCCGTTGCAATTGTTTGTTTCTTTTCCCTGGTTGCCGACTTAGGTACTTTGTTTCCTGATAGAAGCTAAAATCTTAACGTAATATGGTTTTCTGAACTGTATACTGAAAGTGAAGAATTTTTATGCTAGCAAATAAAATATTTGATCTTTTGAATTTGGACGTGGGATCTTGAACTAGGCTGTCCTTGTATATATATATTTTTTGTAAGCTATTTCCTATAGTGCTAGGAAAACTTTTGTGCCTGTGATATATGCTTCTGGATACAAGTTGATGCAGCTAATAATGCAGTATAAAAGATGTTTGGGAGGGAGGTATCCCACCTATGGTTTCTTATTTATTTAGTAGTAGTGATCTGATTGGTTGCTTGCGATCTAAATGTTTACTGGTCCATCTGTTTATTGACAGCTGGCCCCAACAAGGAATGGAAGCCCAAGCCAACAGGATGTAATTTGCCTCAAGGGAGTGGAACTGTTGGCTCATCTGATCTGCCTAATAATCCTGTTGAAGGGAGTGGAAACTCACAGACTGCAGCAGGTATCCTTGACTCAGAAGACTCGACTTATAAGCTGCAGAAGAAGCTGGAGGAGTTGCATCTCCCACCACGTCAACATGTTATTATTCCAAACCACATCCATGTTCCTGAATCTGAAAGAACAAAGTTGAGTTTCGGAAGTTTTGATGGGACTTTTGAAATAACATCTAGTGCTATAAGTGCACCAGCGAGTGACAAGAGCTCTCCACCTATATCTGAAACTTCCCATGTTACGGAAGAAAATGTGGAGGAGCAGGCAACAAGGTAAGTGCTGATGTGTTTATTAGAACCATAAATTTTAGGATAAATTGCATTGAGATCCTCTGTGGTTTCATTATTTTCCAGAAACTATCTTGTAGTTAAAATTTAACTTTAGATTTTCATGCGGTTTTATAATTAGCATAGCATACACTTTTTGTCAATATTTTACCATATAATTTTTAACAAGCTGTCATTGTAATGTTGAAATTCAAAGTGTTTCCCTATCATTTTGTAATTATTTTCAGTAAAAACATGTAAAATTTAACTTTACTTACTGATAATATTTACAGAAAGTTATATTTTTGTAATTTCAAACCAAAAAGGACATTAGAGGCTGAATTTGAACTGCAGGGGATCTTTGTGAAATTAACCTTTTTGGTTAGTCTTCTAGAAAGTTTATGTCTGTTTCCTTTCTTACTCATTTTGAGTTTATTAGTTTTCATATTTAATCAGAAATTTCTTTTTTTTTTTTTCTATTTTACTCTATTAGAGTATTTTAACTCTTCTTATTTTTGTTTACTTGAATTAATAGGTTTATCAATGAAACTTGTTTACCTATTTTTGATTAACCTTAACATGTGTCGTTCGTAGAGATAAGTGGATAAATTAAATAAATCTTCATGACAGATTTATTAAGATATATCCACAATAACTTGGTTCCGTAGTCAGTAAATCTCATTCCCCCAACTTCTAGTTTACACATGTGGCTATCAATAGAAATAAGAATCTGTTCCTAATCCTTCCAACTAGGAGTTATATACCAAACACTTGTGAAGATGTCAATGTGTTCAAGCTGGATCTTTCCATTACTGTTGGATTGAATATGTTATTCTCTTTTATATATGTTCCATAGTCCAAGATATCTGTGAATAATTTGCTGAGAAGTCCTAGGTCTTTAGGTGTAGAATATTAAATGTTTGACCTGCAACAGTTGATTATGTTAGTCAGGATGTTGCTGACTTGTCTCTTATCTATTTTGTACTTGACTGCACTATCATAATGCTCTGTTTATCTATTTTGAATCAACAGCCAAAGTGCACTGATGACTGCAGAGGAGGGAGCATATCCAAATCATCCTCACTCACCTTCTCATGCACCTGAAAATTTTTCTGTTGAGACTGATGTCCCATCCAATACAGTATCAGATTACAACGAGGCCAAGCCAGAAACTGCACTATTTTCTGGAGGGCATCAATACTCAGTGGTTCATACTTCTCCAAACTACAGCTTTGGTTTGGTGCCTCCATTGTTAGGTAGTCAGATTGCACCATTTGAAAACTCAGAATCTCAAATGCGTGAAGTTTCTCGCCTTCCTAGCTTTGTAGTAAGCCTTCAAAACTTAAATCCATTATATAATGTCTCAGATGTTAAACATTTACCTTTTTGTTGTTGAAGAGGAAATTAGAAAATAGAATGACTTACTATTAACTATGTTTTCAAACATCTCTTTGTAATGGTCGGACAACAAGCTAATATCAACAATCTAAAATAGGATACCTGAACCATTCTGATATAGGCTTGTCAATTCTTATATAGGATAGATAATGATACGAATAAATCTCCTCAGGATTTCTGAAGATAAATTTTGGTTATGGCATTAATGTAATGCTGATCAAGAAAAGCAAAATAAATAGGGGAAAGAGTATAATTAAGTTTATCAGATAGCTGCAATTGCGAATTCTAGAAGCAGTGTTCTTTATTGCGATTGAAAATTTCTTGGACTTGCATAGGTATGAATGACTTGACAAAGTAATGTTGCAGTAACAAGCTGGTTTTTGTTTTCAGACCTAAAGCCAAGTGATGGTTATCATGTTGCCCATTTCTTTGTCTAGGTCCAGCAACCATTTGATCCTGCAAGTTATTATGCTCAATTTTACCGTTCTGGTGCTGATACTGATGGTCGTGTTTCTCCATTTCCTTCACCTGGAATTGCTCCAAAATACAATGGCAATGTTGCTGTATTACCTCCACACACTGCCCAGTCTCCCCAAGAGGTTTCGCTAGTATTCATCTTTCTTTTATTTAATCATTGAGGGATTGAAATTTCATTTTTCTTCTTTCTTGGGAAACAATTCTTTATTGATTGGATACTCAAAATTTTATGAAACATACTTTCAGTTTCCTCAGAACTGTTGCTTTGCTTGTCTACTTATCAATCATCAACTCCAGTTGTGTAAATGGTTTGCTGTCAACAATATCACAGTTTTCCAAATATGACATTTTGTTGTTACTTTTATCTTATAAAAGGAATAATTAAGGTGTTCTTGCTTTTGGTGTAGTAATGACTTAAGGTTGTTTTTTAATCACCATCATGTGGATATCAGTTAGACTAAATAGATACTAGTGTTGCGATTTTTTGGTCCATATACTCTATCTCGTTTGCTTTTGGCCTCCTATGTTTTCAAATGCTTTCACCGAGCCCTCCCTTTAAATTTGATTTTTGGAGAGAATGAGGTAGAGATTCCATGATTAGAAGGTCCTTGTCTATGCCAAATAAACCTGTTAAATTGTTCCAAACTAAACTTTGGGCCTTCACAATTTGTTTTAAGAAAGGGTGTCTGTTAATGTTGTTATATGAAAGAAATCAAGTTTTCCACGTGCAGCATTTATACATATTGCCTCAACTTTGACACTATCTAGATTGGTAAACATGTTCTGTCATGACCAGATCACAGTATTGCTAATATTTTGCTAGTGACTTGACACTGGTGATCTCATCTGTGATTTGGATAATGCCTATGGACACACTGCAGTTCTAGGTTTTGTTGCTTTGTATTAATCCTTTTATGTTGTGAAGAAAAGCTGAAGAAGTTCTTATAGAATTGATAACAGGCAACAGTCCTTGTGGTTGCCTAGTGCTCACCTAGAGCAGTTTTTTGTGCTGTCATATACATATTCTGCTATGGAGTCCAAGCAAATTACTTTATCTAGAATTTGATGTGGAAATATATGCTAATATTAATACTGTGGATAAAAATGAAAAGAAAAAGAAGCAACACCCTTCCAGATGTAGATTTGAACTGAAAGAACACTCTCAAAGATTTATATTGTAATAGTAGTGTCCACCATATCATAAACACCAATTATAACTAGGAAATATGGCAATGACTGTTTTATGTGCTATTGTGTTCATGGATTTGCCCCATGTATACAGAGCGAAGGAATGAAATGAATCTGTATTTAACTGGGTCATACTCTCTGGTGCATGAATACACACAGCCTTGCTGTTGATTGTTATGCTTATATATTATATGACGTCTATTGCAGGCAGGGAATTCCTTGGTTTTGTCCACAGTAGGTCAAACTCCACTGGTGACCCAAACTGCTGGGCTCATGCAAAGTTCCATAGCTGTGACTCAGCAACCAGTCCCTGTATTCCGACCCCCAACTGGGTTGCATATATCTCATTATCCTCCAAACTACATTTCATATGGCCACTTCTTCCCCCCATTCTATGTTCCACCACCTGGCATCCACCAATTTCTAAGCAATGGTGCATTTCCTCAACAGCCTCAAGCTGGCGGTGTATATCCAGCTCCACCAACGGCTGCTGCTACAGGGGTTAAGTATTCACTACCACAATATAAACCTGGAACCAATACTGGAAATTCAACCCAATTTGGAATGCCTAGCGGTTATGGGCCTTATGGATCCTCTCCGGCTGGTTATAATCCCAGTTCTGCATCAACGGGAGGAAACTCCACAACAAATGAGGATCTTACTGCATCCCAGTTCAAAGAAAGCAATGTCTACATGACTGGACAGCAGGTAGGCTTTTACAATGACTCTTTAAAATCTCCTTTCTCCTGAAATGTTTACTATGCTAAATTAAACGGGATCTTTGCTTGCATAGGATTTGTGTTCTTTGATGTGTTTCTTTTGCTGCTATCATCTGTGATTCTTTGATTTTCTGGCTGTTATTAATGGACATCATTAGCTCATGATGTTTGTTAAAGAAAATGAATGCTAGGTTGTGGAAAATGCTTCAAAATAAGTTGTTGCAGCCTTTTGATTTATTTTTGGTTATCACTGCTTATAAGTCTACGTTGTGCAATCAGCATTTTAGTTGACTGATATGATGCTAATAGTTGGTTGAAGTAGCTATTTGAATGGATTTGTTTTGCATGTATGGTTCTTAGATTTTCAAATTCATGGAGATATGGTATAATGAGCATGGAGTCCATGCTTAATATTCGTTGGAAAAAAAAGGGAACTACTCTAGCCGAGTTCTTTTATTTCATCAAGTATTCTGTTGCTTTGTTGTTTTACTTATGCATCTAGAAATTTAGATGCTTTTGTTTCATATTGTGGGTATATGTCAACACAGTTGAAGATTGATGGATTTTATCACCCAGATACCAGCACAACATACTTCTTATGCTTGGTCACTAGTGGTCAGACAAAATTACGTAGACTTGCAGTTTTAGAGATTTTCCAACTGTTCTCAAGAAAATGTTGCATAGTGATTGGTCATTCAGTCTTGTTTTCCCATTAACTTCTGTGATTTGTTTTGTTTTTTTGTTTCTGCAACCAATTTTCATAAAAAATGTTAGAATAATATTTGAGCCATGTTGTGGGCCTCACCCACAACATTTTAGGTTCAATGGTTGCTCTAAATTTCAAGCGATGCAGCCCTTGTTCATGGTGGCTTGGGGATTTTTTGCGATTAGCCTGGACTTGCTTATGGTGAATTGGAGATTTGTTGTGATTTGGCCGGACTTGGGGTATAGCACACTTTAGAATAATTACTGGAACCATTTTCTGGGTGATATCTTAAATTTTTTCTTTGAAAGGTTTGTTAATAAAAAGTAATAAGTCAAGTTAGCGTTTACATTTAACTCTGAACGCAAGTTTATTACTTTTAAGTTACCAGTAAAAAGACAGTAATATTGATCCTGAAGAGCGCTAAATTTACTTTCCTGCAGAGTGAGGGTTCAGCTGTATGGATAGCTGCTGCTGGCCGAGATATGTCCAACTTGCCCACTAGTTCTTTCTACAACCTTCCTCCTCAGGGTCAGCATGTGGCTTTTACCCCAACACAGAGTGGCCATGGCACCTTTGCCGGTATCTACCACCCTGCAGCAACGGCATCAGCAGCAGTCCATCCACTCCTGCAACAGACTCAAGCAATGGCTGGAGCAGTTGATATGGTTGGACCTGCTTCTAATGTCTACCAGCATCCTCAGCATCAACAGGTCAACTGGCCAAGCAGTTATTGAGGTTATGGTTGAAGACTGCTCCTTTCTTCTAATCCAGAGAAAGAGTCCAATCTTGGGACATTTTTGGGAACCGAAGAAGTTTGGAAGGCAAGAACTGCAAGAAAATATGGCACTGGCCGCCAGATTTGAGTGTGTAAATTTAGAAAGGAGGCTGGAAACTTTTGGCAACAGTATCTTCAACTTGCTTGGGTTGAGGGCATAAATGGTGCCGTTTACCTGTAACTGATATCAACAAAATTTAAGTTAGTTTGATGTAGGCATGTGCAGGTCTTTCCCTTGCTGTTGCCATATGGTGTTACCATTTTTCCATTACATGTCTCTAGCCTTTTTCCCATTTTTTCTTTCCTAAAAGTCCATTAAACTTATAGGTTTTTGTGGTTAATTGGTGAGAATCCTTTCCATTATTTTCTCTTGAGGTTTTATAGGGCTCTGAAAGGTAAGACAGGTTGGTTGAGATTTTACCAGTTCATTTATTTTTTTCTTTCCGCTGTCTTACCTGTAAAGTGAAGTTTTGATAGGAAGAAAGCATGTACTGAACTGTTGTAATTGGTATAAGCAAGAGCGAAAGATTTCAATTGTTCCAAGTTGACAGATAAATGGCAGTTCATTGTTAGTGTTTAATTGTACCATAGATGCTTCAAGGCACTCATTTTGGCGTGACAAGAAGTTATCTTTCCACCATTTATGCGGTATATGCAATGCCAAAAACATGTACTTTTTCGGCTTCTTTGCTGCTGAGCCCAAGCAGGTGCATAATACATCTGAAATCGAACTTGATTGCCTCATTTTTGTCTTGGCAAGCAAGCAGAAACATACATACGGAAGTGATCAATCCTACCCGATAAAAGATATTCAGGTTATCACTTATCAGACATGAAATAACTGCCTATGTCATTGTGTAGAGCATCAATTACCAAATAACTGAAAGGCAACTAGGGATAATTTCACTTTGACAAGGTAACCATATGCTTATGAACTGAGATAAACAGCAATTGCTCTGGCGAGGTCTTTCAGGATGCTCGTCAAACATTGTTCTACAAGTACAAAACTTATGTTTGTGATGCTGATGATAAGTTTAAAGTTAACAGAGAGACGATTTCTATGATGTACATGTCGGTCTCAATCTGGTAAGAAACAAGTATGAACTTATGCGAAATAGTTAATGAAAAGTAGGTCATGGGGAAACAACGCAGAAAAGGTTTTCTTATCTTGAATAAAATTTGAAAAAAATTTAAAGCATAATATTTATAATTTATGACCATTCTAACTTTATTTCTAATTATTTCAACATAATTTCTAGCCTTAAGAGTTGAGGAAGAATGAGGAGATTTACTAGACCTAATTATCTTTACATTTTCCAGTTTATTCCTCTTGATCTTTTAAATTATATCGTATAGAGTAACTCTAATAATTCTTTGTACATCTATCATTTCTAAGTTTGCAGTTCTCAAAGACATATTTTTGTTTATCTGTTCTTTTTCTATGGGTCTATCGGAAATAACCTCTCTATTAATCAGAGATAAGACTGCGTAATTCTAAACTATCTCAGACCCTGTGTCCTAGTGAGATTTTTACTAAAACGATGTTGTTGTATCATTTCTAAGTTTGCTTATTTTCTATTTTTATCTCAAAATTATAATGGTTGATTTCTAAGTTTGTTTCTTTTGTACTTGGTTCAATTCACTGTATACCCTTGTTGTCAGTTTGTTTCTTGTTGAGATCAATGATTACTTAGGCTTAGAGCTTCCAGGTTTCCAATTGTAGGTGACGATTACCCTATCCTCAGAAAGATTTTCCCTTTCATCCATTCTCATAATGGGAATTTTCTCTTTGGAAGCCTTTACCAAAATACACAATCTTGCTGTTATGCGATCGAACACACCACAAAATAATATCTAACTCTATATAACTAAGTTTGTAACAGTGGTAAGAAAGAATGGTATCCACAGAAAGTGTGTATGAATCAGTGTATTATAGGATTAGGGTGGAGGGGGTTTGATTGAATTCAATGGATGATATAAAATAAAACTAAGCTATAAAACTCCCTTTTCCTTAACAACTACCAGCAACCGTCTCCAACACGGAAAGAATACCAAAAGTGATTTGGGGACCAAGGATGATTAAAAAGCATAATCGAGCAGCGACTCAAGTGTTGGTATAGTGGCTAAGCGATGAGATCAGTAACCCTACGTTTGGTTGCTGTCCTCATAGGTGAGGACAGTGAATAAGGACACAAAAGTTCTGTCCTTCGTCCTATTTGCTTGCTGTCCTCACTCATTTTTGTTTCGTCTTCAGAGGATAAGGACATAAATTTTTGTTCCTTCTAAAACTGTAGTACAAAAATTCTTATTCTAGGGATAAAAACACAATACTTAATGAAATGTCAAAAATACCTCTCCCCTCACCTAAGCAATTTTAT
>JAOTBA010000009.1:7519039-7529987 GCA_025629845.1 Erythroxylum squamatum | reverse complement strand
TAATAATAATAATAATAATAATAATAATAATAATAATAATAATAATAATAATAATAATAATTATTATTATTATTATACAAAATTAATTTGCTTATTATTAAGACAATTAAAAAATTACAGATACACTTCAAATAAATATTGACACAATTATAAAATAATCAATGAATTACAACTTTTCAATCATGTTATACTGCAGGGGTATTTTCGTTATTGACACTGTTTTTTTTTCTGTCCACTGCAACCAAACGCATTTCTGTCCTCGAGATGGAGACAGTTTTTCCTGTTCTGTCCATCGCAATCAAACACCTCACTGTCTCTAATTTTTATTCCGTTCTGTGTCTAAATTTTTGCCTCGTTCTGTCTCTGCATACTGAAGATGGTAACCAAACGCAGCATAAGTGTCTCAATATGCTTTTTCTCTCTGAGGAAAACTTTAGTATCGATAGAAATCCTCATATAACCATCAAATTCGACTAGAACCCCTTTGTTAAGTTTTGTTCTTTCTGAGTACCGGTCATTGTTCTCATCCCAAAGATCCTTGTACTCATTAAGAAAATAAGTTGTATTCTTGTCTTTTAAAGGATCAAAAAAGGATATGAACTTAAACATACCTTCCATCTTCAACCTTGCTAGCCAAGGTTGACAGGCCCCTCTCCTAAAACGACTAGGCAGGCTGCTTGACACCACACGGTGACCATTCAGTCAATATCTGATCCAACTAGAAAATTCTCGTGGAGCTAAGCTTATTGCTTTTTTATCGAAAAGCTTTAACTTAACATTCATAAATATAAATAGTGGAGTTTCTTTTGTAAATCTTTTTCTTGTGAATCATTTTATTAAAAATTTTGACAGCACAACGACTGCGTTTTGACATCCCCAAAATTTTCCAAATCTGTGTAAAAGTTCAAAACATTTCTATAATCACACCAATTTCTCAATGACAAATTTTAGACTTCAAGTCCACTCATAACTTGAAACAGTTACATCAAATGATTTTAAAAAGGCCAAAACATGCTATTTCATGTACATGCATTCATTACACAAATGTACATTCCAAAACAAATACAATGATATGTAATAATTCCCAAAAATATTTACAAGGAAAAAATGCCTATACAATAGCACGTGATGAAGTTGACTACTCTCGAGGTGGAGTCCCTACTACTGAAGCCCTTGAGCGTGCACCTGAGAGGTTTTATTTTGAAACAAAAATTTTAGTGTGAGTTAAACGAGCTCAGTAAGTGTTAACTTTTTTTTAATGCAAATTTAACAATTTAAACCTCCCTAAAACAAATTCATTTCATTTCTTATGATACAATACCAATATAAAACATATATGCTTTTTGAAATTAAGTTTCTCAAGTTACTTTTAAAGTAAATTGTGGCGGGATCATTGTTGTCATGAACTTTCTTACTCGATATAGCCTACCACTAACTTCTTTGCCGTATGGTACCGTTAGGCATAAAATCACAAAGTTGGTTCTGTATCGCTTATCCACGACTAGTTAACTGCTAGTTACGGAGCTGGTTCTATGTCACTTACTCGTACTAGGTTAATCGCTATATATTGGTAGCTACGGAGCTGGTTCTGCATCGCTTACCCGTAACTGATTAATCACTAGTTATGGAGCTGGTTCTACATCGTTTACTCGTACTAGGTTAACCGTTATACATTGGCAGTTACGGAGCTAGTTATGCTTCGCTTACCCACAATTGGTTAACCATTAGTTACAAAGCTGGCTCTACAATGCTTACCCGCACTAGGTTAACTGCTACACACCAGTATAATAACATGTATAAAACCTAACGGTATACCATAGGCTAAAAGAAACCATTTCCTTTTTATCAACCAATAACATAATTCCATTGTAACTTCAAATTGTATGAAGTACAACTTTCAAACTTCAATTCATATATTGCTAAAACATAAACGTATACTAGCAATATTCACTTGTAATTTATCATTCATATAAAACTCATAATCATACAATTTAAAATCGTATGTCATCAATTCTTTTACAAAGAATTTATTCATATAAAACAATTAAAATACACTCACAGTTTTGTAAACTTATCGCCAAGCACACTCATGCGTTCTATGCCTCTCCTTTACCTACACAAATTGCATATTGCTTAGACATTTATTTCCAAATTCTAAAATAAGACATTAAAACTATATATTGAGTTTAACATCAAAACCATGTTATGAACATAACAAAACATCAAAATAAAATTTTAGATCATTTCACATTAAAGAACCCTAGCCATGGCCACTTATCTCAATCTTGATTTTCTTGGTTTACTTTCTTGTTTTCAACCCTTAAATGCTTCCAAGCTCATTATCTACTCCTGGCAAGTCAAAAATCACCATTGATTTCAAATGAATCCATCCCACTTAAAAACCCACAAAAATTAGAAATTTAAGTTAGGAAAACTTACCACTTTTTCCTTTAATCTTTCGGGTATTTGGTAAGCACTTAGTCTTGATCAAGATCTCTCCAAATCATGTGCTTCTCTTTCTTCTTGGCTGAAACCCATCTTTGACTCTCTCCTTTTCTTTTTGTTTTGGACTCTCACTGTTATCACTGTCCAAAGTGAAGCAATTTGTCTTTCTTTTTTGCTTTTTATACTCCTTTAGTGCTTTACACATATCACTCTTTAATTGGTCATCTTTGATGACCCATTAATCCACTAACACGATGTAAAAAGACCAAATTGCCCTTAATAAGTTTAATTCACTTACTAATCGAATTAAGCTCCAAAAATATTCCGTAGTCGTCTTATTATCAAATTGACCATGAAATACTATAATTAGGATCAATACTTAATGATTAGATGCTTTAAAAAATTTCAAACGAGCTTAAAATCATCAATACTCATTATTTTCCAAAAAGGACATTTTAGTCCTAAACTTTTGGAAGTCATAAAATCCATCAAATTGGTCTAATTTTCGATCTATTTCAGCATCATTAAACTTTAATACTTATTATAGATATTTTAATATTTTGGGTTGGGTCCCTAAAAATTACTATTCATCTGAATATAAAATTTTTTATTCAACGAAAGGAAAGGTTAGGGGTTTTACAAAGGCTATAAGAAGAAAATTAGGTGAAGTATCTATGGCAAGATTGAGCCAAATTTAATCTTGAAATGCCTCTCTTAATGTGAAATGCATCATAATCCCAATTTAATCTTGAAGCTATTGGTAACATAATATCCATCAACCTCCTTGATTTCCATATTAAATGTCATGGCCATTATACAACAGATTGTCTCTCCTTCACACACTCTACACCAAAACTTTTCATGTTTAATAGTTCCAAATATCCTCATAATCGAAGTATCTTTAACCTCTGAAAGCTTCACATTCATGATTCTGAAGTCCTCTACAAGATGATGACTCAAAATAAAATTAAAACCTAAAATCCTTCCCCTCTTGATCCTGATTCCAAGAACTATACTTTGAGTGTATGTAGTAGCCTGTTCTTATACTTAGGGATTTATGGCTAGATTGAGAAAATCCTGTGAGATTACATGACATACATTTCATTTAGATGTATCATATTTGCATACACACATGAATCATGATTAGAAACGTTGCAAAGATAATATATGCGTCTAATTGACTTATTCCCAGAATAAATGATTTTAAATGATTTTCTGATGTGATCGAGTATTAATTGAGACGTGAATTTTTGGTTTAATGGTTATAATTAGAGATTTGGGTTTTATTTTTGTAACTTGGTGATTTATGAAGTGATATATGTATCCAATGTTGGAAATATGTGGAATTGTAAGACAAAATTGATACATGAGAATTTAGGTTAACTAGGCCAATGAGAGGGTGTCACGTGGCACTAATGAGAGAGTGACAAAAGGCATAAATAAATGAGTGATATGTGGTAAAGTAATTAGGCAACAAATGGCCTAGTGTTTGGATGACATTAGGACTAGTAATTAAGTGACAATTGGGCAAATTATGAGGGTACAAGTGGTGGCCTGAGAAGAGGACACATAACATAACTCTTTGTTGGACACGTGGCATGACATGTGGCCATCTCTCCACTAAGCACATATCCCACGATTCTCACTCTTGAAAGACCACTTTCTTTCATGTTTTGGTCTTAGCTATTCTCTCTCTTCTGTCACCAACAACACCCTCACAAAATCCCTAAAACCCTTAAATTTTTACCAAACCACCGTAGCCCTCATCTTGCCAAAATTTCTGCAACCTTTATCTTGTAATTGTAATCCCTCTACTTCCATCTTGTTCTTGGTGTTTGCTTGCAAGCTTGGAAGGCAATGATAGCTTGTGATTGAGGTGGATTTAGGGTTTAACATGTAAGTAAATTATGACCTTTATGTTTATTTTTATAATAGAAATATTCATGATGATTGAATTGAGGTGAGATGCATGTAGGATTGATGTTGATTTGTGCTGGAAAATTTATGAATGAATATGTCTTATTTTTTACGTGTAAAAACCGTGGGCTTTAGGCTATTATGTGACTGATTTTAGTTGAGTTTTGAAGTAAGAATGATGGTAAATTGATGCTAAAGATGGGTGTTGTTGAAGTATTCTTCAATTTGGAAAATTAGGGCTGTAAGTTGAAATTCTGGGTTCATTTTTTATCTTCCTCTTTCGACCTATTTTTCATATATTTAGAGCATGAATTTGAAGAAACTTAAAGAACTAAAGTTGTAGATATAGGTCTTAGCTTGATCTCGGTGAAATTGGCTTGATAAAATAGTGAATATAGCTTAAGTTATGCATGATTTCCAAATACTGTCCTTGACAGACCCTGTTTAGGAACCTTGTATTATTTTCTTATTTTAAGGACTTTAGAGCTCAAATTAGTCAAAGTATAAAACATGAAAAATGTTTATTGATTTAATATTAAATTTAATGTGAATTGTTTTGGCTAGAAGATGTTTTGATAATAAGTTATTGTGGTTTTGGTATGAAGATATCAATGTTGGGAAAATGAAAATTGAAGGAAGTGGGTAGTGAACTTCCTATTCACTAAACTCACTATCGCAGGAAGTGTTTGGACTGCAAAAATTTCTGTTTTGCTTTTCCACGAATGTGGAAAGGTACCAACAATCATGGGAATTTCTTTGATAAGAGAAAATGTCATTTTGTGAGATTGTTTAACCAACTAAGGATAAGTTACCGTACCGTGGTGTCTTTGGACTTAATTGAGGTTTGAAATGAACCTAGATGGTTGCTAAATTAAGTGGTTAAGTGATTGATAAGTTTAGGATGTTGATTGATCTTAGAATTGAGGGATGTATTGACTTGATATGAATGTATCTCAACTTGGAATTTATGAGTTGTTAATGGTGTAAAAGTGTTCCTAAATCTATATCTTTACATGTATCCACGAGATTGATTGTTGAATTGTGTTTGTATGGTAATATATAATGCTTGTGTATATGTTGTTGATATGAGAGATTGAGATGTATCGTTGGATCATTATGAAATGATTTATGAGGTGCTTGTAATTCCTAAGGTGTTGTTGAAACATAATAGATAATGCAATAAATGGAATTTGTTTCGGAATGCGATAATATATTTGATTGAACGGTGATATATGCTTTAAATGCGTATATTCTGAACAAGTGAGCACATCAAGGATTGTTCGCTCACTGAGTTCACAAACTCATCAAAATTGCAACGTTTTTTTAGGTTCAAGGAGTTCTGACTCCTAAAGTGATAGAATAGAAGGATAGTACCTGCACTTTGGGGATAACATGGATCAAAGGCCTGGTCAGCCAACACTAAAGGGGTCTAGCTAGGTTATTTTTGGCTATATATCACATCTCATGTAGAAATTTTTTTATATTGAGTAGTAAGCTCTCAGATGTTGGGTAATGTGATTACATGAATTTTGGAGTGTAATGATAATGTATTTACATGTTTATATATGAAATGAGAAGTTTGATCATTTTTTAATACTTTTGTTATGTGTGATGCCCTAATAAGTGAATGTGATTGCTCTAACATGCCATTACCATAGAACATGTTCTTGAATGTCCTCTGGAGGTTCAAGCATATGCTTTATGATAGTGGAGTGTTACAATTTTGGTATCAGAGCATGGTTTGACATCCCTAGGGACACATAGGAGCATATTAATATGATATATTGTGAGAGACCAGTATAGTGATCCCAATTGTTGTCTTTTATAGGTCACCCATCATAGGAGATGCAATTATAGAGTTAGCTGACCTCAAGTCAGTATGAGCTAATAGAGAGTCTTCTATGCCCTAGTCTGAACAATTGCCTCAAAGAGTTCCTGAGAGGAGAGAGAGGAGGTATGATAAGCTCAGGAAGCAGGGCGCTGTGGACTTCTACGGAAGTACAGACTTTGCCAAGGTAGAGGGATGATTAGAGAGGACAGAGAGGATCTTCGTTCAGATGGATTGCGAGTCTGACGAGAAGTTTGACTACGCAGTCTAACTATTTCAGGGTCCAGCTTATCAGTGGTGGAAGATTGTTCCTGGTAGCTCAGTCTGCCCTTGTAGACTTACTTGGAAAGACATTTTGAGGGTCTTCAAGGAAAATTTTATGTCCAAGATACCTTGATAGAAAGATCAAGGAGTTCCTTGATCTGAAATAAGGAAACCTTACTATAGCCGACTAGGAAGTGAGGTTCAATGAGCTTATGGGATATGTTATGGCTTTGATTCCTACTGAGGAAGACAAGCATAGGCAGTTTGAGAATGGGCTTAATATGGAAATTAGAACTAGAATGGCCATCATCAACCTGAGTAGCTTCACTTAGTTGAGAGCTGCTTCAATCAAAATTGAACAGTTGTTGAAAGATGAACGAGGAGTGTATAGGCAAGAGTTCAGGGTGAAGAGACCTGGTGAATTTCAAGCCGAGTCTAGCAGAAGATTCAACAAACTCCAAAGTAGGGCATCTCAATCACAGCAGAGATCGAGACAGTCAGGGTTTAGGTCGAGAGGCGGCTTTGGTTACTCTGGCAAAGGTTAGGCGTCTGGAGGATAGATTTATAGTAGGCAACCACCATAGATGCCTAACTGTGAGCACTGCGGAAAGAGACATGGTGGTGAATGTTGGATATTATTAGGAGCTTGTTTCTATTGTGGCTCTCTTGAGCACTGAATCAAAGATTGTCCTACCATTGTTGGAGCTCAGTCTGGCATGAGAGGGGGGATCATTAACTGAGATGGCTATCCAATAGAGTAGAGCCAGTGGAGTTGGACAGAGGGGCTAAGGTAGAGGTAGGACTAGCTTAGTAGGTCCTAGAGTCGAGACGAAGATTTAGGTGCGAGGCAACAAGTCACATGCAAGAGTTTATGCTATTACCAGATAAGAGGCTCAGGACTCCCCAGATGTCATTGCAGATGTGTCATATGTCTTTCAATTTGAGGCATTTACATTGCTAGAGGCAAGATCTACACATTGATTCATCACACTGCATCTAGCATCTAAACTACATTGTAAAAGAGAGATATTGACATGTGGCTTAATAGTGAGTGCTCCAGTAGGTAATATTATAGAAACTAGGGAAGTATGTAGGGAGTGCTGTTAATTGGCATTTTATATTAATTTTAGATACATAATTTGCTTAACTCTTGTCCATTTAATGTTTAAATTGCACTAATTAAGAGTTATTTGTTTTAATTTTAGGCACATATTAAATTTGGAACATCTAATACCATAAATCAAGAAAATATTTCAAAGGAAGCTTGGGTGAAAAACGCCACCTAAAAACATTAACATTTTTAGCCACCTAAAAATGTTAACATTTTGGAAGAAAAGAATGAGGCTTGTGCGTGAAAATGAGGGTGTTTTGCGTGAATGTGAGTTTAAAAACATGAGTATGCTTATTTTGATAAAAGAGAGAGCTAGTGGTGTAGAGGAAGGAGAGCCTGAGTTTGCGTGCCTAAGGGTGGACCAAAACCTTTCAAAAGCGTTGAATATATAGAGAGAAAAGAAAGGTAGCTGGCAGCACAAATAGAGAGAACAAAGTGTGAGCTGATGGGATTCAATAGAGAGAAATAACAAAGCAGCTGGTGGCAATATTGAATGGAGAGAAAAGGAAGTAGCTGGCAGCGGCAAACGAGAGGAGACAACGTGAATGTGCATGTGAAGGACGTTCAGTGGGACCAAAAGACCAAAAACCTTCATTAAATCATCAATACAAGAAAAGAGTTAAAGTAGCTAGTGGCAAGAGAAACGTTGGTAGCAGTTGGAGGCATAACCAAGCAACCTCTACCCCATTCAATGCAAGACGTAGCCTCCATTCATTGCCAAGCACGTAGCAATCCCCACTTCGACGCATCCTCCACTCACAGACAGAAAAGCAAGCAACCTCCAACAACACTCACTCCACTCCATTCACACAAGCGTGAAAACAAGATAGTGAACTTAACGTTAGCCAAAAACATTTTTCAATCCCAACATCACAGTTTTGCTGGGATTGAATTTGTTTTTATCTCTTATTTGTCTTAATTTTTATGGATTTAAGCAATGCAATTATATATTATGACCATGATTTGTGTTGCATTGATGAATATGTATGAGTATTTTTTTTTTGTTAAGGTTAGGATTTATACTGAATTAGGACAATTTTTGTGGTATTGGTTTTTACTTGATTAAAGGCATATTTCGTCTGAATTTAACTTGATCACCTAGATCAAGGCCTTAGATGATTGAATTCCATAAGCAATGGGATTTAATTTGTCGGAAATTTAATCAAGCAACATACTTGAGACCAAAGTGTAGACCAACCTTAGGATCTTGTGTGAGGATACCTAGGATTAACGAACTTAATTTTAGGCTTCTTGTCTTGAATGCCTTTTATTCCAAATTATCTATGAGCCAAGTAAGTAACTCGGATTAAGAAGAGAAGGGAATTCCTATGAACATTGGGTTCGACTTGCTTAAGTGAAGTAATTCCTAAATCAATCCACCATTAGAAGTTTTAGTGTCTAATCCAATTGAAATCCGATACCATAACCAATTTATGTCAAGTTATTAAGTCCAGTCGTTTTTAATTCGTACTTTGCATCTTGCATATTTCCTTGATTCGCTTACTTTATTTTATTTTCAAGTAAATCAATTATTAATCGTCTGAGTAATTTTGCATCGTTTAATTTAATTGTCTTGCGTGTTGGAATCCCATGGGTATGATATCCGGTTCTTACCGTTTTATATTACTTGTCAACAAAGTACGCTTGTCTCTAGTTGGTCTAGATAGAATTTAATTTATATTGCTTTGTTTAGATAGCAATAAGTTTTTGGCGCCATTGCCAGGGAGTTTCTTTATTGTGAGTCATTAGGTTAGACGATATTAATTGTCTTAGATTTAATTATTGCTTTGTTGTTTATTTGCATATTTTAGTTGTTTGCTTCATTGTTTTACTTCGGTGTGTTTTATTTTCCATTCTTAGCTCTGTTATTAGTTGCTTTTTATTTGTTTCATTTTGTTTATGCTCACTAGCGGTCAAAAGCCTGAGAATTTGCTACTAGATACTGAGATTGAAAAAACTGCTTGTAGGTTGTGCAAGGAAACCAGATTGGCTTGGAATAGTAACACAGAAGAAAAGATTAGAGAAGAGCAATTTGTAGAGATGGAATAGCACGAGGACGGGTTGATGCCACATCCTGAAGAGAGAAGGGAGTTGACAATGATGGATTTGACTATGGGACATAACAATAAATCCATGCCTGCCATTACAAGGCCGACGATCATAGCTGCGAGTTTTGAGATTCCTCACAGTATTACATCCATAGTGAGAGCATCGCAATTTGGAGGATTGTCTTTGGAGGATCTGAACACCCATTTGGAGACCTTTCTAGATATTTGTGATTTGTTCAAGCAGAACGGAGTGTCGGATGATGCGGTGAGATTAAGGCTATTCCCATTTTCTTTAAATGAACGGAGTGTCCTAGTCATGGGTCCTCCACATGGCAGCAGGTCAATACTTTTTCTACAAGAATGACCCCATCGACTAGAAGTACTATAGATGCTGCAGCAGAAGGTAGTTTAATGAGGAAGATGCTAGATCAGGCCTACAAGTTGATTGATGAAATGGCCACTAGTAGCTTTCAGTATCATACAGAAAGGCATCCCAAACGACCTACCAGAGCTTGTGTAGTAGACAATACAGTAGCTTTATCAGCTAAGATGGATGTTTTGACAAACAAGCTGGATAATCTGATGCACAGTGTGAGAGGAGGAGCTAGTTCTTCATTAAGGAGTTGTGTTATATGCGAACATTGTGGTGGAGATTCTCATGCATCTTCTGAGTGTCAAGTTGGGAATCTTTTTGCTCAAGAGACAGAAGAGGCCCATTATATAGGCAATTATAACAGACAGAGAAGGGATCCATATTCTAACACCTACAACCCAGGTTGGAGGAATCATCCAAACTTCTTTTGGCGGAATGATTAGATGGCACAACCATAGTCATCCAATGTTCAGAGACAGCCACTCCAGGTTTAAAGGCTCTTAATTCTGCGCCACCAGAGAAATCTAATCTCGAAGAGATACTCTCGAAGTACATCTCCACCACTGAGGTTAGGATGCAGAATCAAGAATCTTCTATTAGAAATTTAGAGAATCAGATGAGTTAGATTGCAAGTTTGTTGAAGGAAAGACCTTCGGGTTCATTTTCTAGCACCACTGAGGCCAACTCGAGAGAACATGAAAAGGCAATCTTATTGAGGAGTGGCAGACAGCTTGAGGAAGATAAGGAGAAATAGAAGGATAAAGAAGTGGAAAAGAGTGAAGAAGAAGAGAGTCGAGAGAGTAACAAGGAGGCCAAGTGATCGCGGCTCTGTCGTTCGATTAAGAAATCGATCTTGGAAATCAGTCAAAATAAAATATTTCCAATATTGCAGCAAGCTGAACCTCGGGTCGTCTCTCTCGATGGAACCACTGGAAATTAATCCTAAGACTAGCCTAAGTTGA
>JAOTBA010000009.1:7501590-7518939 GCA_025629845.1 Erythroxylum squamatum | reverse complement strand
TAATTTTCTTAGTTGAAATAGCATTTATTACTTACTAACATAAAGATAAAAATGAAACCCACCTGAAATCTTGCTAATTCTTGATCAAGAGTGATCCTCTCCTTGCTCTTCTCCTCTTTCTTGCTCTACTTGAAGAATAACATAAACCCAAATCAACTTAACTTCAATTGAAAACCTACATGACTTCTTACATGAAATCAACTTCAAAATCACTAAACCCACTTCATTTCTAGGCTTCCTACACCATAACCCAACCAAGAGCTAAACTTTAGACATAAGACTTACCTTAAATCTTCAACTAACAAAGTGATTTCTTGGTTCAAAATGAAGCTTAGCTCTTCCTCTATGCTTTTCCTTCTTGAACTTTCTTCAAAATCTTCCTAGATCTCTTGGAAATCAAAGACCTAGCACCAACTCTTCTCTTTTTCTCCTTCTTTCTTCTCCTTCCACGAACTCACTCTCCTCTCCCTCTCTAAATTTTCGTTTCTCTCTTCTTCTCCTACTAACTCACTTAACTTCTTCTCCTTTTATACTCTCCTTAACTCACTTAAGCCCATGAGCCCAAAAGCCCACTTATTCTTCCTTCCTTTCCTTCTTACATTCTTCCCCTCCTACAACTTAAGCCCATTTGACCTTTAAAGCCCAACTAACACATTTACTTTCATTTATTCATACCACCTAACTCATTAATTCCCCTTTAATTCATGCTACTTACCTCAATTAATGTCATATGCTAATTTAATGCTAACTTAATTTAATTCATTAAGACTTTAAAATCAAACTAATCATGCTTAATTAATAAAAAAAAATTCGGGGCTAACAATTTTTATGAATTTTGATGAAGATTGAAGGGAAAGTTGACGTAGATTTGCATGAAACAAAAAGAAGAAAACAAAGAAAGGTGGTGACTAAAGTTGTCACCACCTTGACAAACTTCTCACCATTGTGACAAGCTTAGTCACGGTGGTGACTAAACATGTCACCATTATGACATGTTAAATCATGGAGGTGACTTAACTTGTCATCACTGTGACAAGGTAGTCACGATGGTGACTAAACATGTCACCACCATGACCATGACTACACAAGGTGATAATGAGTCATACCTGTGACTATCATACTCACCTGTGCAAATTCTTATGCGCTCTTTTATTATGTGGTAGTTGTAGGTTGAAGGGGCATGAAAACCTAAACCTAGACGAGATTACAAATAGAAAGGATAAGAGGGTGATGACGACATCTTTCATTCCATTCTTCATTCTTCACTCAACACACACCCGAGGAAATGGAGAGAAAGAAGCTGGAGAAGAGAGAAAGAAAGCAGACACTAGTGGACTAAGGGGAAGAACATAGAAACATGGCAAAGAGGGGAAGGCAGTGCGAGCATCTGGGTGAGAAGAAGCTGAAGCTGAAGGTGAAAGCTAATGCGGAAAGCTTGAGAGTGGCAGTAGACCACTGCCTTCACACTCACCCGATCCTTGTTTGCTTATTCTATTCATCTGTTGCTCTGTTTCATGTTTATTTACTGAACTTATTACTTTGTTAGCTTAACCGACTATTACTTTGTTATCTTTTCATAGTTCATTTATTATTCAATGTTTTATTTCTTTAATACTTCTGTTGACAATAACATGGGACTGAAGGGTATGGAGATGATGAGCTATGTTTATACTATGATAGGTTGATCTCTTTTTCTTGAGAATTAGTGTAGCTATTTTAGTTTACTATATATGATTGAGTTATAGATTCGTTGTCTTATTCATTTATGTGGTTTCTAAGCTGAATGGATGTAATAGAATGGCCAAACTTTGCTTCATTTTTAGTATTAAATGAAGGACCAGGAGGAGAAGTTTAATACGGAACGAGAAACTATAGACGCTTAGGTTAAGAATTAGAAATATATTATCTTATTAGTAGTCGAGTTTTCATAATTAATTCGGATAATAACTTCTTGTATACGAAAGTTAGGTTAGCTCATTATTTGGGTTGATGTAGAACCCAAATGTTAATTTTAGTAAGACAATTATCCAATCATTTCCCTTAATCATGCATAGGAGATTAAATTAGTGAAATTAATTCTCAAGAGTTTTTCATTTCGATTAATCTATTCTTCTTTGCATTTGGTTGAATCATTATACTTTTTAGTTTAATTTTGTGATTTTCTTTAAAGCCTTAACTCAACGAATCTAGATAGAGTGTTTAGATTACATCTGTTTTTATTTTTGTCCAAGGTTAATTTAAGTGAACCAACGTCACCTCTATGGGAGACGACCCTGGGTAATCACTATAAGTACCTCGTAGCATGAAGATCAATTTAATAACCAAAAGATGGGTGAAAGGTAGTTAGTGATGAAGGAGTATGCCAGACCTGTGATCGGTATTGCCACTTCGCGCATCCGTTTGGAGGAGGCAGCCGGAAACTATGAACTGAAGAGCATCCACTACAATATGTTGACATCTTTCTAGGGTTCCTAATGAAGAACCTTCGAATTTCAGTTGGGAAATCTATGCCTCTCTCCAAACCTTTCCTTTCGATGGCTTAGATGAAGATCAACTCAGAATGAGATGTTTCCCGTACACATTAAAGGATCAGGCCAAGGCGTGGTTGATGACTCTTCCACCCGATTCATTGACTATATAGGAAAAATTCTATTCCCATTAAAAGACCTCTAAATTGCGCACCAAGATAGCTACCTTCACTTAATTAGAGAGAGAGCCATTCCACGAGGTGTTGGAAAAAACTCTTGCTGATACAATATCCACACCATCATTTCACATTGTACATGCTAAATCGATTCTTTTACGATAGGTTGACACAGTAGTGCCAGTACATAATAGACAATGTAGTAGGAAGAGCTATAAGAGAGAGGACAGCTGAAGAAACATATGAAATCTTCGAAAGTTAGGGGCCAATTCTCAACAAAAGAGCGTTATAGGAAAAAGAGTTAGGGTTCATAAAATGCGCTCGAATCAAAAATTGGTTATGCAGTTAGCTGAGTTGACGAGGTATGTGATGATGCTACCTACAAGGCTACCCAAAACGTTCTAAATCAAAAGGTGTGTGGTATCTATGGAATTTTTTATCATGGAGCTAATGTTTGTTCATATTCTTACGAACCTTTGGTATATAGGGAAGAACAAGTTAACTCACTTAACAGTTTTCAAACAAGGGAGCGAAACTCGAGCACCTACAACCCTGGTTAGAGAAACCACCCCAATTTCTCTTGGAACACCAATAATCCACTGATGCAACCCTAACCACAATATCAGAATTTTTAAAGGCCAAACTTTTTCCAAGGGCAATCCTCAAATGACAACCTATCAAGAAAGCTTTCTTTGGAGGAAAGCCTGAATGCATTCATTCAGGTCATAACTTAGAATCAAGAAACGAACAACAAGAGATTTGACTCCTTAGAAGCATCTATTAAGAGGATTGAGATTCAAGTGAAGCAACTTGCAGCTCAAATGTATATCAATCAAAAGGGAAGGTTATCCAGTCAACCTGAGCAAGCCTGAGCAATTACCATTCTGAAAAGTGGTAAAGTGATTAACAATCATGTTGAGTTTCCTTCTGAGCTGTCTGATACTGATAATCGAAAGAAGGAAAGCCTCACTAAAGAAGAAGATGAGCATAATGAGAAAAGCAATGGGAGAAACTCTTCAAGTCACATTCAAAAAGGTAAACAACTTAAGCATGACACCAAGGACAATGAAGGACAAAAACTGCTTAAGGCAACGGATCCTTATCGACCACAATTCCATATCCAAACTGCCTTAAGGAATCAAAACAAGATGAGCAGTTTTCCTATCTATATAGCATACTTTCTAAGGTCAATGTTAATCTGCCCTTGTTAGATGTGATTAGAACATTCCGTCTTATTTCAAGTTCTTCAAGGAAATTAAGCACTAAGAAATGAAAGTTTAAGCATAATAAAAAGGTGCAGGTTTCAGAAGTAGCAAGTGTAATTCTACAGCAGCATTTACCCCCAAACTAAAAGACCCAGGATGTTTTATCGTGAAAGTATCAATGGGTAATGGTGATGAGGTTAAGGGTATGCTTGATCTTGGAGCAAGCATAAACCTTATGCCTCACTCTATTTATGAGAAATTGGATATAGGAAAGTTAAGACTTGCTAACATGTGTTTATAATTAGCTAATAGGTCAATCTGTTATCTGAAAGGAATAATGGAGGAAGTGTTAGTGAAAGTTGTAGGATTGATTGTTTCCATAGACTTTGTTATCCTAGACATAGGGGAAGTGAAGGAGAAAGAAAAGGAGCACTTCATACTCCTAAGGAGGCCTTTTATGGCCACCACTAACACTTTGGTCGACGTGAAGAATGGGAAATTGAACTTGACCATCTTGGGAGAAACAGTAGAATTTTCAATCTTTAATGTTGAACCTATTCCTACTTCTACTATTTTTGAAGGTTGTTCTTTTGTTGATCAAGTTAATACTGCTTATTTTGATTTTGCCTTGCAGGAAGAAGAAGAAAAGAAGTTGGACTTGGTTAAAGAGTGTGATGAATGCTGCCAATTGCTAGTGGATGCAACTGAGGAAGTGTTTGGAAAATTCGTGGAGACAGAGTCGAATGGAAAGGAGAAAATAGTGGAATTAATCACTTTGAGCGACCCACCTTGTGCATGATCATTGAGGCGTCCAGCTACAAGTTGTTAAAGAAGCAACCTATTTAATTTATGTTTGTTATTATTTTTCTTAGTGAACATTAACTTAGTTTGTTTTCTTTGTGTGCGCAGGCCTACTCTTCCGTCTCTTCTATCTTTTTTCCTTGCAGTTTTTCTTCATCCCTCGATATAGTACACTATGTTCCACACCAGATCAACGCAGTGGTCAGCCCCACATTCGTATCATATTTCTATCCTTTTTTTGCTGCTTTTCAATTTAATGTCTTTTAGTTTTTAATGCTTGTCCTTGTTTGTGTTAATTTTTGTCTTTTATCTTAAACCTCTCTTTTACCTTTTTGTATCACATTAGGAATAGTGTGATATTTAATTGGGGTTTTTTATTAAAAAAAAATTTATGTTTGTTATGTACGTTTTCCCATTTAATAGTTAGAGATGCATGGTCATGAAATAAACTTGTTCGAGATTAGAAATGCATAATATGAGTGAATGAGTATACTTGCATGCTTAGACTGATTGACTTAGATTTCAATTAAAAGGACATTAGCTTGTTGTGATAGATAAATGACACTTTTCTTTAGTAAGAATTTGAGTCTTTTGAACTATTCAACACCATATTCAAGTATTCTTTGTTGAGAGTGTTCTTTCATCCTTAAGGAACTTTAGAACTTGCTTGTAGATACTAGTTGAGATCACATAAACTTATGCAAACATTGAAATGATGAAGCAATTAGGATTTACCCATTTTGCTTAAAAAAAGCCACCTTGATGATACCTTCAGCGAACCCCCTTTGAGCTTAACATGAAACTTTTCTTTCTTTAAACCTAAAATATAAACCTTGACCTTAATTATTTATCCTCTTCATTGTACCTACCATAAGGCAAGTTGAGCATTTGAATGTGTATGATTGTGTTTAGAGAATAATTGTTTGAACAAGTGTGCGGGAATCATAATATATAGTTGGCTTTTAAGTTAGCAATGGGTAGGGTTGTAATAATTTGTATCTCTCCTCTACATTGTTCTCTTCCAAACTTGATCTTGTTCTAAATAAATAGATGAAAAATATAGTAAAAAGTAAATGAAGAAAAGAAAGAAAAAAGAAGAAAAGGAAAAAGAAGAAAAAGAAATATAAAAGAAAAGGAAGGAAGAAAAGATGACCAAAAAATGAAAAGAAGAGGAGAGAAGTAAAAATGGGAAGTGTTAATTTTGGTAAATGAGAGGAAAGAATTTAGTGTTTTATGGTTCATTGTTTCGTATTATTTTAAATGCTCAATTTGTGTTATAGTTTTAAACTACGCTTTTCCTTTTTCCTACCATTAACCCAACCCCATTACAACCGAAATAAAGACCTTTGGATTGATGTTTGTGTTTGATATGAATGGTAGAGATTGGATTGGTAAGCAAGCTTATGATAGATGCCTTACATGAAATGAACGATGAGTGAATACATATCCTACCTTTGAATACATAAGAGAACGGAGAGTGAAGTGAGTGTCTATCACACTTAATGATGGTTCTTTGAATTGAAGTGTTGGTTGATTTTGACTAAATATGCGAAGAATAGCTTGTTCATTGAGTATTATGAGTTTCAAGTTCTTAGGTTGTGTTTATTGAAATGATCATTGATATCTTTGACTATTTTTTGGGAAAATTGTTGTTGCCATTGTTTGTTCTTTTATAATCTAGTGTTCTTTATTATGCTTATGGACAAGCATATTTTAAGTGTAGGGGAATTGTTGTGTCTAGTTTCTATTACTTTTAATTGCCTTTATATCTTGATTTTGGTTACAAATCCTTGTGTTTTGATTCAAATGTGAGATAAATTGAGTGGAAATGAGATGACTATTGCATAAATGTTAATTGGATTATTTTGTAAATTTTGCATGAAGGTTGAAGGAAAAGTTGACGTAAATTTGCATGAAATGAAAAGAAGAAAGTAGAGAAAGGTGTTGACTAGCATGTCACCACCGTGACATCACTTGTCACAATGGTGACTGCCATACCTTGACCATGACTGCACGAGGTGACAATGAGTCACACCCATGACTGCCATACTCACCCCGTACAAATTCTTATACACTCCTTTAATCCATCTGTTTTATTACGTGGCAATTGTAGGTTAAAGGGGCACGAAAATCTAAACCTAGATGAGGCTAGAAATAGAAAGGATAGGAGGTTGATGGTGACATCTTTCATTCCATTCTTCATTCTTCACTCAACACACACCTGAGGCAAATGGAGAGAAAGAAGTCAGAGAAGAGAGAAAGGAAGCAGAGAATAATCGAATGAGGGGAAGAAGAGAGAAACATAGCAGAGAGGGGAAGGCAATGCGAGCATCTTGGTGAGAAGAAGCTGAAGCAGAAGGCGAGAGCTAATGCGGGAGGCTTGAGAGGGGCAGGAGACCACCACCTTCACACTCACCCAATCCTTATTTGCTTATTTTATTCATTTGTTGCTCTGCTTCTCATTTATTTACTGAACTTATTACTTTGTTAGCTTAACCGGCTGTTACTTTGTTATCTTTTCGTAGTTCATTTATTATTCAACGTTTTATTGCTTTAATACTTCTGTTGAAAGTAACATGGGACTAAAGTGTATGGAGATGATGAGCTGTGTTTATGCTATGATAGGTTGATCTCTTTTTTTTAAGAATTGGTGTAGCTATTTTAGTTTACTATGCATGATTGAGTTACTAATTCGTTGTCTTATTAATTTCTGTGGTTTCTAAGCTGAATGGATGTAATAGAATGGCCAAACTTCGCATAATTTTTAGTATTAAATGAAGGACCAAGAGGAGAAGTTTAATACGGAACGAGAAACTATGGACGCTTAGGTTAAGAATTAGAAATATATTAACTTAAGTGGTAATTAGTTGTTGGGTTTTCATAATTAATTCGGATAATAACTTCTTGTATATGAAAGTTAGATTAGTTCATTATTCGATGTAGAACCCAACTATTAATTTTAGTAAGACAACTATCCAATCATATCCCTTAATCATGCATAGGAGATTAAATTAGTGAAATTAATTCTCAAGAGTTTTCTATTTCGATTAATCTATTCTTCTTTGCTTCCGGGTGAACCATTATACTTTTCAGTTTAATTTTGTGGCTGTCTTTAAAGCCTTAACTCAACGAATCTGGATAGAGTGCTTAGAATTGCATCTGTTTTTATTTTTGTTCAAGGTTAATTTAAGTGAACCAATTTCACCACCGTAGGAGACGACCCTGGATAATCACTACAACTACCTCGTCTACTTGTGAGTAGGATAGCCTAGGCACTTTTACAACTTATTTGGGCACAACAAGCTCAACCTTATTTTTTATTTTTATTTTATATAAAAATAAAAAAAAATAAAAAAAAAGCAACGATGTTTTTTGTAATAGTTGTAAGGCCTAGGACCACCTGGACTCAATTGTCATCTGTATTAATACCATGTAAATTAGGTTAAACTTTATCATTAGAAAGATAAAATTTTGAGTTGTGGTATAAATATGAGTGCATTTATGTGTGTGACAAATATTAAGTTGTGTGGTTAATGATTTGATAAATAAATTATAAGTTTAATCTAGGATGGTTTCTTTTTACTATGAAAAAGATGTCCAAAGAGTTTATCTTCACTTAAACGAAAATATTGTATAATAGATTATACTTTTCCTACCGAAGAAAGAGAGAACAAAAAGTGATAAATAAAAATTAGGGCATGAACAAAGGTAAAAGGTTATAACTTTGCTACACCTTTTTATCCTAAATCTCTTTACTACAAAAAGTCATAAACAAAAATTAGGGCATGAACAAAGGTAAAAGGTTATAACTTTGCTACACCTTTTTATCCTAAATCTCTTTATTATTACGTTTATTGTGATTTGTATTTATTAAATTGTCATAACAATTCAATAGCAAAGACATTTATTCAATTGTCTATAAATAGATTAAAAATTGGACACACTAAAATGAGTTAGTAGAGATTTGTCAAATTTTTTTGTTAGTGGATTAAAAATTTTTCTTTTTTCTGAATTGAACTAATTTAGTACATAATTAAAATATAATTCATTCATTAATTAAAATAGTACATAATTAAAATATCATCATTTTACAAACCAACCATTATCAATGGTAATGGTAATCATTCATTCATCTTAACCAACCATCATATTTATAATGATGATATCTATTCACATTCTTCTCTGTATTCATTCTCATTCTCATTCCCTTTTATGAATCAAGCACCCCTTTTATTTATTAATTATTTGACTACTATAATTCAGTCTAAAAATCATTAGATTAATTGTTTTATTTTTAATTTAAACTAATCTATTATATAATTTATATTAATAATTTGCCCACTACGATATATTCTGCTTCTGCGCACACTAGTAATGACTCGTGACTACAATGGTTCATAAGCGTTGATAATAATACATGGAGAAGACTCATCAATATGTATTAAGACAACAAATTAATAATCAATATTGCTTACTAATTTATTTTAATAATAAAAAATATATTAATTAATTTTATTATATTAATGAAGTTTAAAATTATAAATAAAATTTGAGAAATTGATTATTTAATTTCATTAATTAATTAAAAATAATTTTTTAAATAATTAGCAATATATTAGATAAATATAAGTAGTAATATGTAAATATGATGAACCAATAAATCAATTAATTAATATGTTGAACACTTACTACCCCTAAATTTAAATAATTTATCGGTAAAATTTAAAGAAAGAGGAAAATGAGATAGGAAGTACCATGATATAAATAAGTATGATATGGTAGAATGACTGTTAAGCGTGAACTAAAATTGCTCTTCATACTATTAGTAAAGTATTAAAATGATCAAGTTGCTGTAATGTTGTCAACTTAGCATATAAAAAATGACTCATAAAATGCAAGGTTATGATTAATGAAAAAAAATTGATTTCAGCAATATGAATTGATTTAGTACAATGGAGCTCATCTTGGTTTACATTTTGCAACCTAAACCTTTACAAACATCACTATCAACCTAATCCGCCCATAAGGCTCTCTTCCTCTAGCTTCTCCCCAGTTGTAAAGACCAAAAATGAAAGGAAGAAACGTTGAATGTTTGTACAGGGAGCAAGATTCAGATGGGAAGTTCATTTGCCACTAGCTTTTCTTCTTTTGACAGGTACAATGGTTACTTTTCTCCCAGAATTGGATGTTCCTGTCTCTGCTTGCCGTAAAACAGCTATAGCCGCCTTGTGTTGGTTTTTGTTTGCTTTGCCATCTGTAAATGGTTTTACCTCAAATGCACCTCTAATGAAGCCTCTAGCAACCTGAAACGTTCAAGAGCAACCCTCTGTAGATTTTGCAAATTGCTAAAACAAAGTAGCACCGTAGGCGCTTAGGACCGCCATTAAATAAGAGAAAATCAGAGCTAAACGTACAGAGTTCCCATACTCGCATTCGATTGTAAAATTAGAAAATCAGAGAGAAATATTCAAATATTATGCTGCAATAGTGAACAAGATGAAAAAATGCATAAGATTATAAAATATTGTAGGAATCTTGGGACATGTTGGAGAGGGCATATGAGCTGCTCTATTTCCCCATTTTGATAATTGAAAGAAAAATATATAAGAGCAAATCTCGAAGATAAAGTCCTTATTTACGACGTTAATCAATAATATATGCTCAAGGGAAGTAATATCTTAGCATCCAGATTCTATTTTTTAAAAAATAAAGGAAGAAAACTGAACATCCAGATTCTATTTGACTAAATGGGTTCCTTGTAATTGATTAATTCCACCCTGAACTCTTGTGTTTCTTTCCAACCAGATCCACATAACAGTGACATAACATAAAATGATATATATGTCTTGTTAAGCGTGTCTGAAATTCTATTCTGTACTGTCGATGATTCTGGAAACTCAACATAAATGTGAGTTCACAATCAAAGTGAAACTGATCTCTAGACAAAAACTCATTTGAACACAACAGACAGTTGATCAAGGTACGGACCATGATTAATCAGGTGAAAATTGGTAACAGGTTCACTAAGAATTGTAGTCAACCGTCCACTCCTAACTACTCCAACCACTCTGCATTTCAAGCTGTTGTGACAGTATACACTACTCCCCCCTCACAAACATGTAGAGGAAAAAACAGTTCTTTTCTTTTCTAGTGAACTAACTAATTTTAGCTTTATTAAGTTAACAAAGGCATCTTTTCTTTATAATTTTGGTACGAGTAATAGTGTATATGTGATGTAATTCTAACAATCTCATTCTTTACATGATATGAAATCGTTAATTATGGTGATGAAGATAATGTGTTTAAAGATCTGTTTATCTGCAAGTTACACTACTTGCAAATTCTCAACGTGTTATTAAATCCGAGAGTGATGGGAATAAACAGAATCCTATATGAAATACTATGAGAGCTAAACGGTCATCAGCTGTTCCATATATTCTGATTACTCCTGAAAACTAAGAACATCCGAGGGAAATCAAGAAAGACTTATTGGATCAGAAAACAGGGTGATTCATAAACCAATCAAAACTAAACAAAAGACACTTCAGAATAATTGAGAATAGCTGCTCAGTTTCTCAGTAATTACAGAAGCTTTCCACGATTCAAGAGATGGAAATATGGATGTTGACAGACAGTTCCATTACTTTGTTACAAGTGTTTCTACAAAATTGTAGAACCACTCAAACCCAACACATGCATAGAATTTCAATATACAAAATATTGATTGCAGTGGTTCATTTGTCATACCTTTAATAGGATCCAAACTTTAAGAGAGCTGCTCAATATTGCAAGTCTAGTTCTTTTCCCTGAAGTTAAGTAGCTGCACATGTGGTGGTCAACCCTCAATATAAGTCGTGGCCAACTCTTAGGATTTTCAGGGTCTGCCTTCTGGTCTGTCATTGCCTAGAACATACAGATATAACAAAATGATCAGAAGATTCCTGTTTTACAGCACAAATAAATGGTTGCAGTAACTGCAAAGACGTGGCTCTTGTGAAGGGATATGTTTGATGTGGACTATTTATAGGTACCCATATAATTCGTGTGAACGGATTTTTCCTGAGTCTTGAACCTGACCCACCAATAGAAATTTGAGGCAGTCACGCCCCACAGAGCAATGAGGTCTTTAACAATAATATGACATATAGAGAGAAAATGGTAAACCTTTTACTTACAAGCAAACGACAAATTTCTTGTTCAATCTTTGAAAATGAGGTTTCCAGAGCTTCAACTCTCCCAGTTGCATGGCAGCAGGTGCATGGTTCACTAATCATAAATGTCACACTAGGACGAACCTGTCCAACAACATTCCAGTATGAGATAATGATATAAGTGAGCTTAGATTTATAAAAGAAATAAAAAAGAGGGGAAATAATTACAAGCTTTAATTTAGTGGAATGAAGAGTAGGAGTTGAGGTGAAAGTAAAAACGATAGCTTGAATAGTAATAAGTTAGATAAGTTATCTTATTTGTTTAGTACTTATTTAAGAATATAGAACTCTTATTAGGATTCAATTTTGTTTTAGATATTTTAGTTAAGAACCCTTTGCTACTAGAATAAGAGTTCTAAGAAGTTATACATATATATACATATATATATGTGTATGTGTGTGTGTGCACGCGCGCCCGCACGGATGGGTATGCGTGCACTTGTGTGTACTCACCCAGCCCTTCGATAATAAGCTCCTGAATTTTTTTTTTCCACAAATATAGTTCTCAATTATAAGGTGAGATGCTTTCTTCCAAGAGTGAGTCTTAGATCTTATCAGTGATCACTAGTTCCTCACAATCCATTACTTGTTTACCTCACTAAATTCCCACACTTTTAACTTGAATTTCCAACAACCAAAATCCTAAATTCTGGCCATATCAAATCTTAAAATTCCAGCTATTCCAAACTTGAAATTTCAGCAACACAAGCTCAAATTACAAACCTAAAACTCAAATTCTGGCAACCAGAATTTATAAATTTTGTGAGTCTTAGCCACTAGTTTGATATATCTTCCACTCGTCCTACATCACTTAATCTTAGTATAATAAGTCTGGCTTTACAGATCTTGTAAATTCACTTTCATTAACATTGTTCAAGCAACAATTACCTACACAATTTTTTCCCTACTAGTCAGTAAGATATACTGGTTACAGTTCAGCTTTGCACATGTTCCTGGTACTATCGTCTTTTGGTGAAATTTGTGAAGTTAAAATTGATGAGAATAAATGCTAACATTAGACCAACATACCCTCTTTCTTGTTATTTCCATAAGCCCATGCTTTGACAACTCAGAGACTTTTACTGTTGACCGGTCACTCTCAACAGCTCTCTTCATTTCTTCATAAACCAATCTCTTATTTGCTAACATAAAAAGCAGCAAAAGGAATGACAAGGTAAGATGGTTATAGTAAAATACAAACTATACTTAACTACAAGTTTCAAAAAAATAGTAGAATAACATCTTTGGCCTATTTATTACCATGCCAGAAAACCCATTTCATTCTGCCAGGGAAACCTTTTAAGACAATGATTCTGGAAGAGGGGGAAGTACATGATCTAGGGGAACTCTGTTAGTCCACGTGAAGCAGGTCTATAGCAAATTCTCCTAATTTTGTTTGCCTGGGTGCTAAAGTATTTGTGTGCAGACTTACAGAAAGATGATGTATGCATGCCCACTCACCCAAACAAATTAATGCTCAAAGAACAAGAACTTTTAGCTTACATTCATCTGCCATATCTATGAAGTCCACAACTATAATTCCACCAATGTCTCTCAACCGTAACTCCCTTGCAATCTGAAATGTACACTTTCCATTAAGCCATTGGCACATCAAATCTTTAGCAGAATAGCTAAATAAATTGTCCTTTGAATTCAAAATCTATGCATACTCTTTAGATACTAATGAAACACTGTATATAATGTCTATTTTTTTTCAAATGGCCTTCACATCAATGATCATTGGTCAATGCACAAGCAGTAATTATACAGAAACTCTGGCTGCAATGGTAATGAATACCTGTAGAAGTTCTTAAATAGCATGAATAAGCAACACATTGTTCTTTTTTTTAAGAAAAATTGAAAGCAATGCCATTGAGTTACTGAATGGCAAGTGTAAATGAATTACTGCATAGCAAAAGTGAAATATTCGGAAGTCAAAATCCAGTTATCCAGCCAGAATCATGGCAAACTAGAAAATTAATCAACTATTCCCAATACGTTCTCCTTTTGCTAATCAGATTCATCTGACATACTTGTTTTGCAGCAGCTAGATTTACATCAAGAATAGCTTTCTCTTGTGAAGTTCCCTGACCAAACATCACATGGCCTCCATTTACATCAATCGAGACTAATGCCTCCGTTTGTTCAATCACAAGAGAACCCCCATTGGCAAGTGGAACCCTGACAGACAAGAAATATGATCAAAATTCCAATTAAAACATGCACACAATACTACCACCAGTAAACAACCATCTCATGCCAACAATACCTCAAAGCATAAAGAAATTACAATAAAATTCTAAATTCCTGGGGCAACGTTGATCCAAATTTCTACAGTGGTTGCCATTTTCTAAGCGTTACTTGAAAACATCTACTCCCTTAAGACTTTTCTGAAAGAGAAACTGTCAGAGAAAATCTTCACATCATTCAGGAAAAACCTATTGAGCTACAACTGATTGGTATGGAAGTATAGAAGTATCCCAAGGAATCACTGAAGCACAGTCTAGTATCTAAAAATGCAAGTAAAGTTCGATTCCACCCAAATGTAAAGCTTTGAGTATGATCTCCTTCAATTATTTTAGCAATCAGGTAGAAGCTCAAAGGCCTCCTCTTGATGGCTTTCATGATGTCTTTACCACAAATAAACAATAAATAAGATGTGAAAGGCCTAATAAGATATTTATCATACAGAAATGTAACAAACAGTACAAATCCTCACCTTTTACTTAGGATACTATCAATCTCTTCCTCGACGTTGAATTCATTAAAAAGAGGGACTCTTTTATCATATAACTCAACTCGATTACAAAGATCAGGAGCAAGTTCCTGAAGGTAGTTTGTGACCTGAAGAGGAGAGCGCAAAAGGTAAAGCACCTAAACAATCTGCATAAATAAATTCTATGATGTAGCAGGAAAAGAAACAGCATAATCAAAGAATATATAGAAACAAATTATCAACTTCTAATCATACACATTGAAGTTTTAGTCCTTTTCACATTTAAAAGCAGACATGCACACGCCCATATGCTACAAAATCACCATAGAGACATTATAATGCACAACTCTAAATCCGCTGACTCACTGTTTGACTCAATTTCATTCGGTCAAGCAGATAAGTAATGTGTTTGAAATTAAATAATGCAAGCCAGATTAAGAAACACAAATGCGTGAATTGATGTGCCTGTGTGTTAATATTTCCAATCACTAAACAAATTCCTCCACAAAGAAAGCCAATGGCATACCTCATGATATGTCCTTGGAGAGTCAACTATCAGTTTCTTAACCTGCACAAAGACAATAACAAATTTCAGCAGATAAAGTTAATGCATCAAGTTTTTAAATGCATTAGATTGTCAAATAAAGAAACATGAAGTTCAGCAGAAGATCACCACAACATTTCACTTACATTCTCATTAAAGTAATCTTGTACAACTGAGACTGTTTGACCCATTGCCCTATGCAATATAACAGGGATGGCTCCCTCCACACCTTCATCTGCAGCAAGAGCTGCAGACATTGCATGTTCTATTATACTTTTCCAAGTTGAAAGCAAGCCTTCTAGGTCCTTGTGCAATTCTTCTAAAGAATGACCAGCAGCAACAGTCCTTACAGTTAGACCAAAACCAGGGGGCTGCAAGGATTTTGCTATTACTTTGAGGCGTGTGCGCTCAATTCCAGAAATCTTTTTGGAGACACCAATCTTGTCATAACGTGTAATCAATATCTGCAAGACAGAGCTAATGGTTCAGACAGCTAAAACAAGAGCTCTAATCACAACTCAGTGACTGAAAGGTTCACCAGACTTGTAAATGTGCAAACGTAACTAACCCAGAATCTGCTTCTTAGCTTTGGATAAGCAGTCAGTTGAGGACCTTTTGTACCTAACCCCTCTTTGACAACTTGGACAATTATTTTTGTGCCCTTACAAACTTGGTCCCACTTGTTTTCATCAGTTGACACATATTCAGAACCCCTAACATCTTGAGGACGAGGCAGTAAATACTTGTTAGATGCTTCTGTTTCAACTGGAAAACACGTATTTGTGATTTTGCCTCCCAGATTGTGCTTTCCATCTAAAAAGGTCCTATAATCAGCTTCCACATCACCATATTCAGTGGTAATGCTACTATCACTTTGTTTTACTTCCAGAATATCAACTTCATCATCAACGTCATGTTCCTCATGGTCAGTGACTGTAAAATGTAGAAAATCATCCCTGGATATAGATTCAGCAACATCTTCACTGGCTTCCACATCATCCTGCATGTATTCAATTTTGTTAGCAGGCATATGTTCTTCCAAGGTTCCAAGTAGTAATCCATTAATTTTCACTTTCTTTGTCCTTTGACGAAAAGGAGGAAATATGAATGGTTCCCTATTCTGTTTTATCTCCATAAGACTAGGTCTTGAACTCCCAATGTTTACAAATGCGCCACCCATATGAGGGACAAATTTTGTGACCACTCCTACATACACACTATCACATTGCACATCACTCTTTACTGGTTCCAGTAATAATTCAACCAATTTCCCATCCTCTAAAACAGCAATTCTTTGCATAGTACATATTGAAGAATTAATCAGAATTGTAGTGGAAACAGAATCACGCTTTGAAATCGGATGACTCTCGTATGCAGGCAACAATTTATCTGTAGCATGTAATTGTTGATTACAGATTTCCATTTCTTTTGCACTCTCATCAGCACTATCATTATTCTTGGCCACATGCTGTATCATCTTGTCCTTAGAGACAAGAAAAACTATAGATGATATAAGAAACCAAGGTTCCTCCACAGGTTGCTCCATTTTAGAAGACCATGATTTTGGGACATCAAGACTATCATTACCACCATTGTCCTTGCCATAGTACAATTTATCTTGACGTTTAAGATCACCAAGATATGACTTTGGGTCTACTGAATCAATTTCAAGGTGCTGCAAAATCTCAGATCCATCTGTCAAAGCACTGGAAGTATTTGAGTCTTTAGAAACATCTTAAGAGTGAAAAGTATCATGAAATGGCAGCAAATATGAAATATTACCTTTGGAAGGAGCAGAAACAAGAGGCTTCACTGTTGGATATGTCTCCTCTATCCATGATCCCCACACATGGACTGGAGATTCACTCTGGAATTTCTTCCAGGAATCCCTAACTGAGATTTTTTTATCTTGCTTGGTACTTGAAGGAACAGATAATGAAAATTCAGGTCCAGTTCTCCAGGTGATGTCAGCTGAAGGACATGTTTTATCTTTAATGTAGTAGTTATACTTGAAATTCACACCAGAAGGTATCTGTCATCAATAAAGGGTGATTACTAATTAGCTTCATTTTCCAGTGAATATCAAGTAAAGGGTTGATACAGCTTTATCCATGAAGCTCATAAGAGTTGAGAATGCTGCTAAAAGAACAATTTTGTTAGACCCCCGATTAAGATTACATATGCGAGAAAGAAAAGAAGGGAAGCAAAGCTGTTGCCAGGTGGCTCGG
>JAOTBA010000009.1:7451570-7462574 GCA_025629845.1 Erythroxylum squamatum | reverse complement strand
TCTTAATTACACAGATTACACAGATTATATTTTCAAGGCACTTTAACATATAATTAATAAGGGTATATCAGACATTTTATTAACTTTCTTAATAAGTGTGCATTTCTCTAAAACGATACTTATTATGAATCGGAGGTAATAATACGTAGCATTCTTATTTACAAATTATAATTGACATTCCCTCCCATTTTCACATTTAAAAATACCCAATTTCTAATTTTGATAATTACTATCAATTTATATATGTATCAATAATTAATAAAATAAAAAATAAACATTTTTATGTTATTATATTACAATTTATCTTTTTTAAATTAAAACTATCAAATGTTTTGTTATTAGTCACATTATTAAACAACATTTGTAATAAAAGGTATGAAACAATATAGTAAATTAGTGATTAAGTCCGTAGAAAATAAACAATAAATAATTGTATAAAGTAATTTAAAAATAGTTAAATATAAGAGATATTAAATAATTTGTAAACTTTTAAACAATAAGGTTGACTTTTTAAAAATAATAACGACTCAAATGTGACGTGAACTTGATATATAACTAGAAACATTTTAATAAAAAAAATTTAAAGGTGCGAAATAAAATTTAATACAGTCTAAAATATTCAATTCGAACATAAATTTAATGAAAATAACATCATTTCGTTAAATATATAAAATGATATTATTTTACATGTAAACAAATTTGAATTTTAAGTTAAAATTTAGGCTATAAAGTTAAATTTTGAGTATAATTCAAAACTTGATTAGAGATGACAATTCGGTCCAACTCAACCTGAAATTAATGAGCCTAACTTGAGTTGAATGACCCAAAGGTGAAGTCATGAGTCAGGATTTATTGGTCTGACCAAGCTACGGGCTGTGCTCAGGTCAAAATTGTCCAGACTCAATTAAAAGTGACAAAATATTTTTTTATTAAAAATGTCAATTTTTACTTTTTTTTAAGTAATAACTCAGATCTCTTTATTATTCCTAAATTTAAAGTCGAACTAAAATTTAAAACAAAATTTTGAACCCCCACCTTAAATTTAAATTTTAAAAAAAGATTTTTAACTCAACTCATAACTCAATAATTCGCAATAGATCTATAAAATTAGTTTTTTTATTGCATATCAAATTTTCTGTTCTAATTATTTTGATTCAATAATATGTTATTAAATCTCACTCATATATTTATATAAATTTATATAAATATATAAATAAAATTTAATAAAATATGACAGAAAATTACGATAAGTAAAACAAGAGATGTGATACTTCTTTCCATCCCGGGCTTAAAAAAAAAAACGTCACAAGAAAGGCCTTTATGTAACTTGTCACGAACGACTTGCCGTCTATAGAAAATTCTTGTTTGGATTTTCAGTTAGGCATGTATAAAGTACCGCCAATTACCAAAAATTCCCTCTAATCTATTTAGCTGTGTGAGTCGGAAATCAAAACACTTCTCTGAATGTCAAATCCGGTGGCTGATTCGCAGAGCAATAGAGCGGCGGTTCAAGCAACAAACGACGACGCTTCGGCCAGTAAGCTGTGCGTTTCTTTGCTCTCGCTTCCGCTCCATTCAAATTTCTTCCTGTTTCGTGATGTTTCTTTCTCCGCTGTTTGGTTGCCGAGAAAATGAAGAAGTGAATAAGAAAACATTCTCGCTTGTAGAAAGAAAAGCTTAGAAGATTATTCTGTTAGGGGAAGATTGGTTGTCGATTTGTGGCAACGGATAAATGATATCATTTCGTGAAGTTACTTTTAAGGGTTAAATTTGTTTTCATTTGTGGTCTTCTGTTATGGTAATAGTGTTTTAGGGCACAGAACAAGAATGATACAAGAAACTGGACATGTTTAAAGAGCAGGTTTTGTCTTAATGGTTCATAATTGTTTTCAAGCACTGCCTTGCATTATATACATCTGTTCGGCTTCTTATGCATTCATGCAGCATGAATTTGATGCTATTGAATGATCCTTAATACTGTTATTTGTCTCAAAGGTCATGTGTTCGTAACGGATACATGAAAGATGACTACGTTCATTTGTTTGTTAGAAGACTCGTGAGGAGGTCTCCAATAATCAACCGTGGTAAGAAATTCAATACGTCAATTAATGAAGTTTCATTTCAAGTCTCGTTTATAGCCTAACCTTTCTGCCTTGTACTTTGATTGTTTTGAGGGTACTTTGCTCGATGGGCTGCTCTTCGGAAGCTGCTCTTTCAATTTCTTGATTGTGAAATGAGTAATGGTGAAACGGGTTGTAGGAATAAGCAGATATTATCACTTGGAGCAGGCTTTGATACTACTTTTTTCCAGTTGCAGGTTCCTTGGTTTATTTTGTGAGTTTGTGTGGTAGTGTAGAACGTAATTAGTTAATTAGTGTAAAAGTGAATGTGACCATTATTCTTCTTCCATGACAGGATGAGGGAAAAGCCCCTCGTTTATATGTTGAGCTTGATTTTGCAGAGGTATAACCTTGAAACATTCATAAATGTACATGTGGTTTTAGTTGCTAATGCACTATGTTATTTTCTTTGTAACGATGTTATTGCTTACGAGCTAAAATAAAGGGATACTTCCCATTGAGGGAAGTTACTTTAACCTGTTTATGCTTTCTGAACCCAAGGTCTGCTCTCTACAATTAACCTGCAATGAATAATTTTTTGCTAGGTAACTGGTAAAAAAGCAGCTATCATTGAGACCCATAGTCAGTTAAGGGATAAAATTGGAGCTACAGCCTCAGTCTCACGAGGTAAGCTGCCAGACTTACTGATGCACAAGCTTCTCCTTTATGGTAGTATCAAATCAGTGTTCTTTGTTGGTTTGACAGTTCCTCTAGTCTACGTTTAATAGCTAGGAATTTGAAATCTTCTTTTATTATTTCAGCTTTGATACCAATTCCCAAATTTGTGTCATTCTTCGCTTGCAGAGAAAGGCGTAGTGCTTGGAGATCATTACAAGTTACTTCCTGTTGACTTGCGGAATGTACAGGAACTAGATGATGTTATTGCTTTGGCTGGTATGGACCCCAGGTATGCTTGCAGAGTCATTGTCTTCCTTCTTATTAAAGTTTCCATTCCCTTATTCTACAGTAATGTGATAGGTTCCAGAAAATAGGTAAGAAAAATGGATATATTGCTATTGTTTTCTGTAAACGAGTACAAGGATAATCTGGTTTCGAGGACCAGGACCTCCAGCCTAGGGCTCACACACTCACAATATACTCACCGATCCCTCTCTCCTCATGCCTATTGCTTATTTATACTAAGAATCTGTTAGGAATAACCGATTCGGTTAGCTGACAACCAATCATAAGGTTGTCAGCCCCCTTCCCGCAACCAACAACATATACGTATATATATATATATATATATATTTACTATATATGTAAATTCATTGCTGAGTTGTTCTGGTTCTACCACATTCTTCTTAAATTGGGCTAACATCTGGTGTAGTGGTGAAGTATAAAGCTAAAAAATGGCTGAATAAGTCTTATAGAAACAGCCAATATTCAAAGGAAGAGAACATCTGTAGGCATATAGTGCCCTTGGGAAGCACCAAAGTTAAGTAATGAGAAAATATTAGAAACATTCTCCAACCACTATCAGGCAATAAATTGCAAAACCTTTGGCAGGTATGAAGAGAGAGAGTTCTAAAGGTTCTACCATTTCAAACATGCCAAGTCGAGAGTCACTTTAACCTTCCTACAAGTGTTAAAATCAAGAAAATCAAGATGCAAATCGAGCTTCTCAACTGCAAACAAGAAAACCATATGCCTGAAGGTTAGTAAGAACATAATTTAATACATGGAAAATCTACGAAGTATAACTACTACAAGAAAGACAAATGGTAACAAATGCCAATTAACAAGTTAATGAAATTGAAGCAGACTGTATGCAAATGCTCCAGTGGTCGCAGCAATAAGGTATAGGTGGGCTAAGTAAAGAAACCACCTAGTCATTTGATGGATAAATGAAACAATCCTGAGAAGGATCATTAGTTTGGAACAATCATATAGAAAATAAGATAAAGCTGAAAAGATAATTTCAGATATCAGGAAGCATAGGCAACTCTCTCAGCCCTTCTCTAATAAATGAGTCACCTATAACTATGATACTAACCAAAATATGGCCATGTTTAGAGGATTCTCAAGAGCACATATATATATCCTAGTCAAAAATAAGACTAACAAAGCTAAGATTAGCCCATAGTTTCCAATTCTCTCCAAAAGTAAATGAAATTTCGATCCACCTGCATGTAGCTAGATCAAAATGCAAAATTTAAAGAATCAATGGTGAAGGAAGTAAAGCATTAAATCAACATTGTCAATAACAAAACCAAATGACACAAGAAAAAGAGAATGGTTCCCAAATGCCCAATAATTTACCGGATGAAGAATGAAAGCTTGTCTCTACTAGATTTTTAATTTCTAGACGAGCCAATTGTATTTCCTCAACCACATCTAGCAGATTATGCAAAAGCGAACAAGTAACCTGTAATACAAAAGAAGATTTTAGGATGGAGTTACTAATAAACAAGACGCAGACCAATTATGTACGCCATAATTGTGTGTTAAAGCGTGAATCATTTGCAATACAGAAATGTGAAAAGCTAGAGACAATAAGCAAACAACTGCAATGTAGAAGAAAGTACTGCTTGAAGCAAATGTTTCTACCATTAAGTATTAGGAACACCCTCGTAAAGTATAACCCATAGCATCTCTATAGAGCAATGAAAACTAAGTCCAAAAAAAAAAAAAGGGCCAAAAGAGACCAATACTTGAATTTCTTGTGACAAACTTCTGGAACCAGCATACTTCTTAGCATTTTCAGCTTTCACAATGTGTGCTAGTGCAGCAGAAGCATCTGTGTTAGGGAAATTCTAATCAACAAGAAACAGCAATTTGTAGATTAGAATAGCCAAGGGAACTTGAATAAAACTGCATTCATTAGTTCTTCAATGCATTACCTTCATGATGTATATATCATTCAGCTTGTTTGAAATTTGTATACTTGGAGAAGGAACAGAACTTATTGATAACCTGCTTATTATCACAATAGAATATTAAATGGAGAAATACCATAATAAACATGGAATGTGCAACAGAATTAATAGGTCAAGAAAGGTGAAGTAGTAACCTTTTGCAAATGAAGCCGTGGTAGTTGATAAAAATGGTAAGTTGGCCATTCTTGCTCTCCAAATCATCAAGTTCCCACAACTGAACAGATAACAAGTATGATATATTTATCATATAAAAAACAGATTTGACGTGTGGACATGTATCACTGTAAGAGTAGAAAGACCTGCAAATCCCCTCTCATAAGCCTGCAAGAATATCTCTTCTTCACAAAATCATGAAGAAGGACAAGTGTCTCAGAATGGTTCAGCTCTCCTTTGACTTTGAAGTAATTGTGAAACATTCTGGTTAAATTAATTACATTCCTATTTAATACTTCAAGCTCATGCCTCATTGTTGCCACCTCCTTACTGGAAACCTGATATGGTGAAAACCTTGCATCCAATTAGGACATTTTAACACGATATTCAAAATGAGCTCCATGAAGCAATCTTGACTGCAGAAACTCAAGTTTAAAGAAGTAGCTTTAGCTAGTAGTAGTAATACTTATTATGCAAACACAACAATTGATATGTAAGAAAACAAAATTTAACTTCAGCACAGTACAGTCACTCTGGTTAACATTGCATGCTCAAACATGCCCTTTGAAGTTAGGCTCAGAGAGAAATCCCACCATGGTATGTCTCTCTCATTTCCACCGATAGTTCCGATATTGATAAACATACCAAATCTCTTCTCATTCCAGAATAGTTTCATCTCCACCTTAAAAACATGTTAGACATGGAATTGTGCACTTCTATGACAAGATGTCCTCCATGCCATCATGAACATTCTTTTTGCAACAAACCCTTCTCATTCAAAAAATGGATCCAGAAATTATTGCCAAAACAACCCATTCAACAAGCATGCATGATTGGCCACACATCAATAACTGTAAGTACCTCACTTTTGCTCCCCAAATTGGCTAACAGAAGAGTACCATGAGCTGACTTGACTGCTTTATCAGACATTGATAAAAGAGAAGTACGACTTGACTTCAACATCTGACAATCCTGAACTGCACAGTTTAGGAGCTGCGATCTTTTCTGCATTCAAGAATATTGGCAGGTCAAAGAACGCATGGATTGAGAGGGGAATTCAGAAGGATTGCATTTAACATACCAGCAATTTCTCATGCATCACTATCATTAACTGCATTCTTGCCTTTTCAAATATTAACTTGTTCATTAACATTCTTGCTTCAGCTGCTCTGCAACAATATAAAATAAACATGTCAGCAATTCAAGTGTTAAATTGCTTTCCATAATGAAGAAACAATGAGACACACATCCATGACACAGTAATTGTAACAAGATGAGCAGCCACCTCTTTAGTCTGTCAACGCTGGATTGCTCAGCACTTCTCTGCAGCATCATTAAAGGATTTTGTATTACTATGCTTGAGTATACCATAGAAGCTGGGGATGGAATAAACTTAACACAAACTTGATTACTCATTCAACAGACCTGAGATTGGATTTGAGAGTAAAGCATCTCATAGGTCTTAACTTTCTGAAGATGACCCAAAATCTCTTGCAACTTAGCAATCTGAGTAAGATATAAATATACTTGAACAAGGGAATTAACAAAATTCAAACTTAAAAAGCAATCTTGAATTAATACCACACTTATATGAGGCTTATCAACTAATGAAGAGAGCAGTCCCTTTGCATCTACGGAAAGCTTCGCCAAAATCTGCAAGGTAGAGAAAAGTAAGAAAGAAATAATAATGGCGACATGGAAATCCAAGAATCATTCCACGTTATTGCCTTTTAAAGATTCTGTCACCTTGTGCTTTTCAGCACCAGGCACCATTCCAAGAGTAAAAGACTTCACCATTCATATGTTCTCTTAGCTAAGTGATCTTGAAAAGGTCACCAAGCTAATTATAAATTGGCTCAGCATGTTAAAGGTTTTCCTAAACTTTCAGATACTAAGAGCGAAAAAATTAAAGGATTAAGGCTTACCTCATGTCCTTGATAGATAGAAAAAAGGAAAATAAAATTTCAGGAGTTTAAATTTTAGCATTTCTTTCTGTTCGCGTGGAAAGTACCAAAGAAATCAACAGGAAGTTGCCAGAACATATCCACAAGCAGAAAGGGTGAATATGGTATCAAGCAGGAGCAGAATTCATATTTGCAGATAGAAGTGCCATCAATCCTATTCACAAACATGGCAGTAATATAGAACACAAGATCAATGTATATATGTACATACATCCCTCCAATTTTTTGGTGTTCTATCTTGTTTGTGGACAAGAGATTCACCGTCACTTCCATTAAAGCTTTGCAACATGAACTCCATGACAGAGCCCTGACTTGCATGACTATCGTTGTTCTTTATCCTGAAAATTTTATGAGCATTGGGTGCATCTCCTACATCAGGATCTTCAATTCTTCGTTTCTGTCCAGAAGAGTTTTCTGTATATCGGGCAGGAAATTGAACAAGTGTATTATGGAGTCCCATATGGCTGTCAACATTGACCTGTCTGTTCAATTTGGAGTCAAGTGATGAATTGTCTGCCCCTACCACAGGATGCACATTGTTGCCATGGGATGCAGAAGTTTGTTCAGCAGTACCAGCACTCTGAGTCACCTTTTCTCTAGTGGGGCTCTGATTTAACAATATATCAATTAGTGTGTCAAATTCCATAATCGACCAAAGAACATCCAGCAGTATCCAAGCTAACGGAAAAACCTACAAAAATGATTGCATCACAGGTAGACTATGGAAACGAAAAACATGCTTATGTTAAGAGAGAAAGAGATAGGGATGACCTTAAGAGAAGACGTGTTTGCACTTTGGCTACAACCATTTGGTGAAACTGAAGCTAAAGGGGAGTCTTTTCCAGCCTTGGGAAGTTCCTCTTCACAATAGGCTGTCGCAGCTTCAGTAACAATATTATTCAAGCTCCCCGAATCATGACCTGAAGATCTACTATCCCATGAAGAAGTTCGGGAAATTTTCAATAAACTTCCAGATACAGGCTCTGAACCAGGACAGCAACTTGGCTTATCACCTGATTTTTTTATTTCACTAAGGTCCTGAAAACAAGTATCAAGTGTGGGGGAGTTACAGTCTGCTTTTCCTTCAGCAAATAACAACTTTAACTTGTCCGTCATAGAATCAAAATGGCTATTATTGGTAACACTGGCTGCTTTATTCCTGTCCTTTCCTGTTTTAACAAAGCCAAATTCATCAGACCTAGTTTCCATTTTCAAGTCAGTTAGACATTTGTCCTGATATATGGTTGACAAAGAATTTTGGTCCTTTACTGGTGGAGAATCAAATCGGTCAGGTCCATTTATTATTTTCATGTCTACTTGAGGATTCAGTTTTGTTTCCACCAATATGGGGTCAGATTGAGGAGTAAATAATGTTCCTTCTAAAGGCTTCTCCAACATTACATTGTGCTGTATGACTTTGTCAACTGATCCAATTAACTGAGAGGATGAGAGCATATTTGTCACTACCTGAGTTCCTGTCTCCTTTGAAAGAGTGCATGCAGATATATGAACCAGAGGTTCCTGATTTTCTGCAAGGCCAATGGTCCCTCCATCAGTGCTCAGGCCAGTAACGTTGTTACGCAGACCCATACCATCAGTATCCACAAAGGTTGTTCCTTCCATGTCTCTGCTCTTCAAACCACAACTGTATAAATGCTGTTCTAAATTGGCAATGGGTGCATACACTATCTTCTGTCTGCTACATTTGCTGTTTCCTTCAACACCAGCATTGTAAGCAGAAGCTGCAGAAGAACGGAATTTTGATAATCTGAGTTTGGAATTCTCAATTCCATCTCTTAGAGAACATGTAAGAGGAGAAGGCTCAAAAATCTTGAACCTTGATTCACTTTTCTGTGAAGAAGCAGCACTTGTATCACTCTTCCTACTTTTTTTGTCCAAAAAGGATACTGGTTTTCTTGGGGAAGGAGTCATATAGGACAGCTGTCTGCTGGATTTAGCAGCAGTCAGAAACAAGTCATGCTGCTTTGTAGATATAAACGATACAGATCCAGTTAATGGAGATCCTTGTTGTTGAGAAGAATCTCGAGTGAACTCATGATTTTTTATTCTATATGTAGGAGAATTTTTATTCTGCACGGCAGTTAGATGTTCTCCCGATTCACTTTCTTTGAATGAAGTTAGTCGAGCAAAATCAGTTTTTTGATCCACGTCTGTGTTACCACTAACTGTATTGAAATCAAAGTCCAGTTTATTTGTCTCAATTGCAGCTTTATTGAAGTCACTGCTCACCTAGAAGTTGGAAGAAAGTATCTAGTTAGCAACTCACTGACTTGGTAAGCATAGCATCAAACTTAGCAAAAGCAAACAAGAAATTAGACCTGATCAAAAACTTGGAGGATCATCACTAGAGATGTATTGGATACTTACCAGAAAAACAGTAAACTGACTAACAGACAGCTCATGATGTAATGGTTTTAAATAAGTTCACATACATCACCGCCAAAAGTTGTGTGATATCATAAAACAATTCAAAACTGCTAATATATTAGAAAATGAGAAATAGAAAAAAGGGAATTCATGCAACAACAACGTTAAAACTAAAATATTTCATTCATTGATCACACCTAAATCTTCAAGAAGTTTTAAGGATTTTATGGATAGTGAAATAGAAAACAGGAAGGCTGGCAATTCAGAAAAGAGAAGCAATTTAGTATGTATGTTTATGGTATAGGTTAGTATAAAAATCAAAGCAGAGGAACAAACCAAAGAAAAGTATTACTGTTCTCAGTAGGTTGCTTGTCTGGATTGCACTGTAAACAGGATCACCAGTGAGAATAATGAGTTTTCTGTATTTCTATTAGAATGATACTACAGGTATTGATACAGGAATACATGGGTTAAACTAGGAAAATAATCCCTATAATCATGCTAAAATCCAAATGTGTATGTTATTTACATTAGCAGTATAATCCCTATGACTACGTTAACAGCTGCTATATTCCTTAACACTCCCCCTCAAGCTGGAGCATAGATATGGATTATGCCCAACTTGTTACAAATATAATTAACCTGATTCCCCGGTAATGCTTTGGTGAACACATCATCTAATTGGCTTCCTGTTCTAACATGTTGAGTTGAGATTGATCCATCTTCTAGCTTTTCGCAAGTAAAATGACAATCGACTTCTATATGCTTCGTTCTCTCATGAAACGCAAGATTATTTGCAATATAGATGGCTGCTTCATTGTCACACCATAAGTTCACCAAGTAAATGACGTAACCATATAAGTTCATAGGTGGTCTATGCAATAGGCCTATATTCGGATTCTGCACTTGATCAGGATACGACACTCTATTTCTTACTCTTCCAAGAACCAAGATTGCCTCCAACAAAAACATAGTAACCTGTGGTAGCCTGTCTGAAAGATCACCTACATAGCCCACATCTGTCAACCCTTCTATAGTGTGGTGACCATAATTTTGATATAAGTTGCCACGTCCTGGCCCACCTTTTAGATATCTCAAAATATGAATAACAACACCCCGATGTGAGGTTCTAGGAGATGACATGAACTGACTTACAACACTTACGAGAAAGGCAATATTAGGACAAGTGATAGTAAGATAGTCAATTTTCCCATAATCTTCCTACATTTTTCAGGATTCTCAAGCAAGTCTCCATCTTCAACGTTTAACTTCACATTTGGTATCATAGGCGCATCACACGTCTTTGCCTCAATAAAACCAGCATCATTTAATAAATCAAGACAATATTTTCTTTGAGATATATAGATCCCTTTATAACTACAAGCAGTAGCGAAGCCAGGAATTTATTTCAGGGGGGGCAATATATATATATATAGTTTTTTTTTAATCCAATCCACCATGGGCAACGATATTCTTTTAGGGTGGGCAACCCCTATATGC
>JAOTBA010000009.1:7371228-7381372 GCA_025629845.1 Erythroxylum squamatum | reverse complement strand
AGGACCGAGAGTAGACTCCTAGCTTCAGAGAGACTTTTCTAGCCGTGTAGATTGTTTTGGCGAGAGAAGTCATGGCTTACAGGTCGATCGCTTTTGCTTGTCCTCAAGTAAACTATAATCAAATTTATAAATTTCATAACATCAATACATCATCAATCTCAATCTGCCTATTCATACTGTACATTATCATATCCTATTGAATCAAATTAATATACAATTAGAGTCAAGTTATCCTAAAATTAACTTCCTAAGCAATATTAATAGTAATCACATCAACAATTGCATTGAAATCAAAAGCATAAATCTTTACACTCTTACCAAGATTTCACTCAATGCACTCAAGTGTTTAGGGTAAAAAGTACCAAAACTCTCAATCAATGTATGGTAGAATTCTTACCAAAGGCTTGCAATAAAATCACATCTCCACCACTTATGTACAACTAGAAGCACCAATCGAAAGATCTTTATGGTTGTAATAGGGCTTGGGAATGGTATGATTGGGATAATAACAAAGGTTAATTTGAAGGAAATTTCCTACACAATATGTTCCCTTATGGCTTGGGAATGGTATGATTGGGACAATAACAAGGGTTAATTTGAAGGAAATTTACTACACAATATGTTCCCTTATTTGGTTCCTCCACTAGTTCTTCCTCAACTGCCTCTATCCACTCCTCTTCTTCTTCTTGGATAAAGGTTTCTGGCTCTTCTTCTTCATTTACCTTCTGTCGCTCCTCTACTTTTCCTCTTTGGATAAAGACTTCTTCTTCTTCGTCCAAAAGCTCTTCTTGTAATGTCACTCCAATCATGAAGTCAAACTTTGCCTTCTCTTCTCTCTAATTTACATTGCTCAGCTTTCATGTCAAGGAGTTCCATCAATTTATATGTAATACTTGCTTCCTCTTCCTCTTCTTCTTTTGAGAGCTCTTCTTCACTATTAAGGGTGATTGCCTCTCGGTCGATAGCATTAGTTTCAGTAGAACTGGGAAAAACTCCTTGCATCTTGTTAGATAATATATTCAACAACTGATCAATTTGATTTACCATATTCTGGCTACGAGCCCCCGTTTCCTGATTGCTCATGTTTGAATCTTGAATAAACTCGGTTATCATATTTTTCATAGCAGCAGTTACCTCCTCGCCTTCATGAAATTTGTCTTCATTCATGAAATCGACTTTTGTTTCTTCTTCACTCTGAGACTGTTGGAAGCTCAAATTATACTCACCATATGTAGGTGAAGAATTTCTCTCATTGAATTCTCATTGACTCGCTACTCTCTCAGCAAGGCATTCCATTAATCAATCTGTAATACTTTGTTTTTCCTCTGGAAACTCTTTTTGAAATATCCCTCCATTCATGAACCTAACCCTTGTCTTTTCTTTACAATCATATTTGTGTCGATCAATTTTCATTTTAGCAAGGATCTCCATTAATTTATCTTCCAAAGTTGGCTTGTTACATGAAGGTGCTTGATGTCGTAAATATCCAGCTGGAGCATAATTGTTCCATTTATAAGTAGAAGAGTTGCTCCACTATGAATTATAGTTGTTCTTGTACACTGTACCATGAGGTTGATTATAAATGCTAGGTTGCTCCCTTCTATGTGTTGGTACTCGACATTCATAATTGTACTGATAACTCCCACCAATGTCACTACACAGCCTAAATATTAGTGAAGCTTCCGAAAACATGTGAGAATACCTCACTCTCCCATAATGTCATAGATCACAAAGACATATTTTGGCTCTCACAAATGTCTCATATGTTCCATCCTTCCATTGTGGGTTGTGGATATCACAATGAATGGTAATTCCTACAATAATCCACAAACTCAAGATCAAGTAGGAAATTCAAAAGATAATTAAATTAATAATCCACAAATAAAATAAACAAAATAAAATAAAATAAATACAAAAGCAAAAGCAAAAGCAAAAGAAAAAGAAAAATTAAAATTAAAATTAAAATTAAAATTAAAATTAAAAATTAAAAGAAAAGAAAATAAATATAAAAATAAAAACAAAATACAATAAAAATGACTAGAGTAATAGCATTCAGGCTTTCCTAATATCAAAATCCCAAAAAACGGTGCTAAAAATTTGATTGACCTATTTTGTGATAGTTAATATTGTAATAAATCACAAGTACACGACATAGCTGTAGCTAGTATCGATAAGTATGAGTCGATCCCATGACGATTATGAATACTAGTAATCACCCTTCCCTTATTATCTAGCCTAAGAATTGATTTTATATTTTTAATGGAAAGAAACTAAAACTAAAACAAATAAAATGAAATATGAAATAATAATGAACATAGAGATAATGGAATTCACTTAAAGCATTATCGTTATCAGAAATTAGTATCTAGGCTCGAATCTCCCTAAAATCTTAACAGATTAATCTTTTATCATGCAATTGATTTGTTGATTAATTGGATTGTGGAGGCTCCTATGGTATGCTAGTAGCTAACATTGAGTCTACTAATAACTAATCTTAAGGTCTCTAACAGAATTACTCAGATTAAATCTTATAGGATTGTGTTACTGATTTATGAATCTCTCTATTAGGTTTGACCCTAATATGGAAATTTTATGTCATCCTATCTCTAAGGTTGCAATCAAATCCTAATTACGGTAGATCTATTTACACTAGGATTTCTCAGTATTATCAATAAAACACGTAATCGGATCACAATAATCAATCGAACCAATTGCATTAATAAAGGAATCAAATCATATTAAAGTATTAACATAAGGTTCATCTAACTTAAATACTAACTGGATGTTTAGTTACACACGATCGAATATGAAATCAAATATAAATCGAAAGAAAAACGGAATGAAAATAATGTTCATAATTCTAAATCTCCCTTACTGTCTTCTATCAAATGTTCTTACGATACAGAGGATTGATTTTGTATTCTGATGGATCTTTCGATGATTTCTTTGTGTTTTCTACTTGTCAGGACCAAAATCATCCCTTTTGGACGTTCTCCACGTCTAGAAATTGCCTCCCAAAGTCTCCCCTTTCTTTGGCAGCCATAAATGTCTTTTTATATTGAAAACTAGGGTTTCTATGACTTATAATGTCTGGTACACGGTCGTATATTAGACTCTATATGTCTAAAAACTATGAAAATCGCAATTCTACATAGCCTGATGCACGACCATGCATCACTTCTGTTTTTTGATTCTTTATTTTATGTTGTGTTTTAATCCGAATTCTTCTTTTTTAAGTCCATAAAGGAAATTATAACTTATAAACACATTTGAAGCACATTAAGTACCAAATATACAATAAAAGCATAAAATATCAAGAAAAAACACATCAAATATGAGTAAAATTATGATCAATCATGCATCTATCAACACACATATACCCATATTTTTCATGTGCTTTTGAGCCTAAGAGCAAAATTTAAAAAAAAAATTACCTCATTTATTTCTTTCACGTGTGTTATCATGTATGTAGAATGATTCTAGAACTTGCTTTCATTATGCGTATTGAGATCATATTTGTTAAATTAGGGACATTAAAGTGATGAAGGCACTTAGATTCAACAAATTGCTTTAGCCCATTTATTTGATAATTATAATACCCATAATTTTATCCTTTAAGAATAACCAAGTTGAGTCGTAGCCTTTTTCATTGATTAAACCTAGATATTAACCTTTACCCTATTCTTCTTTACAGAACTTTTTATTGTTTTGAACCTTAAAGGTTACTTATTTTATTTACTTGTTAGACACTTGAAATTTTTGAAAGGTCCATTATTTTGTTAAGCGTTGTACATGTTGAGTGCTCAAAATTGCTTTGAAAAAAAATAGAGAGCGAGCATAAAAATAATAAAAGATTGTGAATTAGTATATAGTATCGATAGAGTTGTAATAAAAGGACCAGTATATTTGTACACAAGTTTTTTATACCTTTTCTTTAGTAAATTTCCTTCAATTCAATCATTTTTATTATCCCAATCATACCGTACCTAAAACCCATTACAACTTGTATAAAGACCTTTTGATTTTTGTTTCTGATTAACAAGAATGGTGGAGATGTGATACTATTGCAAGCATATGGTAAGAGTTATATTATGCATTTATTGAGAGTTTGGTACTCTTCACCCTAAACACTAGAATGCAATGAGTGACATCTTGATGAAGATGTAAAAGTTTGTGCTTTTGATTTCAACAAGATTTTTGATATGATTACTATTGATATTGATTTAGGAAGTTAATTTTAGGATAACTTGATCCTAATTATACGTTAATTTGATTCAATATGGCATGAAAATTTATAGTATGAAAGAACAGGTCAAGATTAATGAAGGATTGATGTTGTAAAATTTATAATTTTGATTATATTTTACTTAAGGACAAGCAGAAGCTTAAGCGTGGAGATGTTTGATAGATGCATAATTGATCATATTTATACCCTATATTTGCTTGATATTTTATACTTTTGTTGTATATTTGGTATTTAATCGCTCAAGGTGTATTTACAGAGTATAATTGCCTTCACGGACTTAGAGGAGAAGAATTTTGATGAAAACACAACATAAAATGAAGATTCAAAGCACAGAAAGCATGCACAGATGTGCAACAGGACGTGCACTTTTCTCAAGCCATGCGGATTCACAAATTCTGGAGATTTTGGGTTATACACAGTCTGATGCACGTCCCCAGAACCCTAAATTTCAATATAAAAGGACGTGTTTGGCCTCAAATCAGGGGAGCAAACTTTTGGAGATGATTCCACAAGTGGAGGATGTCCAAAAGTGACGATTTTGATTCAAAGAAATGAAAAACACGAAGAAATCATTGCAGGATCCATCGGAATATAATATCAAACTTCTACCTTGCAAGAACATTTGATAGAATTGAAAGGGAGATTTAGAATTATGAACCCTGTATTTTTATTCTTTTTCTTTGAATTTATGTTTGATTTCATTTCCAATCATGTGTAACTAAACATCTTATTAGTGTTTAGGCTAGATAAACCCTATGTTTAACAATGTTTTAATTTTTTATTAATGCAATTGGTTTGATTGATATATTGTGATCCAATTACGTGTTTTATTTATGTTCTAATAGATCCGAAATATTAGATCATAATCTGATTCATACATAGAGATTGAGAAATCCTGTTTATGAATAGCTCTAACATAATTGGAAGGAGTTGATCACAACTCTAGAGATAAGATGACATAAATCTTCCAGATTATAGTCAAACCTATCTAATAGAGAGATTCACAAATCAGTAAAGCAATCCTATAAACTTAACCTGAATAATTTGGTTGAAAACCTTATGATTAGTTGTTAGTTAACTCAAGGTCAACTATTAGCATAGCATATGAATCTCCAAAATCCAATAAATCAATAAAACAATTGCTTAATAAAAAAATCAATATGTTAAGGGTTTTAGGTGATTTGAAACCTAGATACTAATTTTTGATATCAAGAATTTACTAAATGCTTCTTTAATTCTCTGATTTAATATTGCTGCCCATTTATTTTACTCACTTTAGTTTTATATTTTTAGATTAAAAATCAAAACAAATTCCGTAGACTAGATAATAGGATAATGGTAATTACTAGTACTTATAGTCTTCATGAGATCGACCCGTACATGTCGATGCTAGCTACAGTTACGTCGTGCACTTGCAGTTATTTCAGCATTGACTAACTCAAAAAAAGTCAATTAATTGGATAAAGACCAAGTCATTTAATCTTTTATGCTCCAATTTATTCCTTTTCTTAAAATGGATGTATTTAAATATGCTTCAGTTCCTTTCACATCCTATAGTGCTCACACATTGACTCAAAATTCAAATTGCAAACCTTTGCAATTCTGAAACACCACTTTGAAATTGGTCCTACCAAGTAATTGTATGACAATAAAAGTAACATTATAAGCAAAATAAAATAATGATCAATTTTTAACAACTAACAAAAGTGAAAAACTATATATTTTAATTAAGTTTGTCTCTTAGACACATAACAATTAGCATCTCAAAATCACCAAAAACATCCTTATAAACCTTCATTTATGAGCTTAGGAGATCTTGTATCATATGATGGGCAACAATTGTTGCAATAGTTAATAGCATTTCTCTGTTAGCTTCAACTTTCATTCTAAAACTTAGTTTAAAATAGACACTTAGATTCAAAAATGCCTTAGCTATAAACAATAGAGAATAAAGTTACATTTCCTATCTCTCATTGATGATTGTAAGGTAAGATGTGTGCAAAGAAGACATTTTTTACATTGACCTTGATTGCTTCCATTGCCCTCTCCATGATATTATAAAATAACTCATTATTGCCTTTTTATCAATATCAACAGACGAAATACCCTCATTAAAGGCTCACAAACTTAAATAATAAATTGACATTAGGACCAAAATTAATTATCTTCAAGTATAATTTTAGAAACTTCCAATCTAGCATTAGAATTAGCATGCTCAGATGTAATTCTCTTATCACTTATAAACATTTACAGAACTCCTTCCTACCATAATAAAACACTAAAGTGATAAAAAATTAGTTGCAAATCTTGTAATAGCACAATGATACAAATTCTTACCATTTGTGAATCCTTTCTTGTCAAATTCAAGACTCATAAACGATTGTAGATGAACTTAGTCACTATTTTAGTTTCAGCACAATCTCATCAATAATAGGAAAATACCTAACCTCTCTTATATTTTGCAACATCAGTTCAATACAATATACAACATAAGAAATCTAATAAAAAGAATTATACTTGCTTTGCAATCTTCTTTCAGCTTCTTTATAACTAAAATAATTATTAGTAATGAACTAAACAATATTTTCTAACTCAATTTCATTCACAACTTCATTAAATATTTGAAATAGAAAATCAGTATACCTAACAAGGTCATAGGCAAAAACAGACTTCAAAATATCGTCCCCTTTGCAAAATAAACTAAAAAATTACTAATATGTTTAATTTCTTCTAATTTTCTTACTACCACACATTATTGAACACCCATAAATAGCCTAAATCATGCTTCTTTCATCCAAATAATTTTTTATTTCCTAAATAGAGCTGCTTAGAAGTTAACCTTTACAGTTATTAATTGAAGGAGTTTTATATCCTAGACCATAGGAGGTAATAACATCCTCCATACACTGATAATAATAAGATTAGGTAATATTGAATGCTATACCTAAATCATATCATCTAGTCATTGTCATATCCACATTATGAGTCAATTATTTAGATTGTAAGGCACTACAAATTAAAAGGTAAGCTCTACGAGTTGTTCGTAGTACAAAAAAATAAATGTCTTCTTTTCCTAAAAGTAAGTGTAACATTTCCTTTGGATAAGAATACCACCACATTCAACATCATCATTATCATCTTGACAACTAATAAAAGATTTACTAACAATTTTGTAATTCAATCTTTACCTTCTATCTTTTTCATGTTATACTTCTTATGCGAAGTTTTCATTTTATAAATTTTCGATTGTATCCTACTTGTCACAAAACAATAGGATTAACAGGGCTCACTTTTTGATTAAAAATTAAAGAATAATACTACATTAATATTGACATGATATTTAATTAACAGAAAATTAACCCATTAAATTTTCATCCACTTGAAATATATTTTAAACGTTTTAAAAACATTGAAGATCAATTTATACGTTTCAAAATGTTAATATCTCTTTTGCATTTTATTATAACCATTGAAGTTCAAAATACACTCTTTTAACCCTTAAACTAATTACAATACAATAAGTCTTGAAATCATTTTTAAAACACGAGACATTGTAGCCATTTTTTAGGTCGTATATGAAAGTCATAATGCATAAATACAGAGCACTTTACCAACTACATATAAAAGTATTAATTCGTAGATTCTCACGGCAACCATGAAAACATATAGTATCAAGAAAGCTCAGTGATTACACGTTCACACTTATCTTCCAAAATCTTTACTGCTTCAGTAAATAGCTCTTCAGGACGTAATGCTCCGGTAGATTCAATAGTAACTAGAAAGAGAAAACAAAGAATAAGCTAATATCAAATTGGGCAAATATATCTGCATCTGTTACATTACTTACATATGAAATGATCTCTAACTCGACGCAATGCCACACGTTTATCCCAACCTTCTCCTCTAATGCATTCCCTACACAGCGTGCAAGCTCGTGATCGAGCTACTTTTGCCCTTCTCTTACCTATTCAGAAATCATACACCAGGACATGTCAGTACAAACGTAAAAGAAGGCAGTACCGCCAGTGGTCCTCTTCGAATCAAACTAGTTGAATACAATGCAGTAGTCACCTCTGAAAATGTGTGCCCAATGGAACACAAATGCTATAATAAGAAAAAGTTTTGAGACCGCAAGGAAGCCACCAAGTTCTTGAAAGTGGTACTTACATCAATGCAGCCCTAATTAAACTAAAGGTTATAGGAATCGTTGAGGAACATTTTACTTTGCTCAGTCTTCTAGTATAAAATTGTTGGAAGTTCAAAAATATCCCATGTATTAGCCATGGCTATTTTCAGTCAAAAAATGAACGAGTATCTTTGTTCACTCCCCCGCATGCAACACAGAGGATGGTTCTCTTATAATCATGAAGCACAGTTTTTGAAAATAAAAAGAAAAGAAAGCTTTGGAAATAGTAAAACCAAATTGAAAAGAGATGGTTTTCCTCTTCCAATTTCTTCAACGTAAGCAAAAAATCAAAAAGAAAAGAAAAGAAAAGAAAATCACATCACCTTTTCCAACATCTTCAATGTCAAATACTCCAACAGGACATTTTGCTTTCAGTTCTTCGGCCATCTCATCTTCAATATCTTCTAGCAACACAACCTATAGAGAAAGGGGAATAGGAGACAGAAGATCACAATATCTCAAAATTGTATAAAAGAAACGGAAGATCAAAATATCTCAAAATGGTATAAAAGAAGCGAAGAATGAATTGCAACATCAGGGTACTGCAAGCCTAAGAAATCTCCTCACTTCTGGGAACATCCGATACCAAGCAGTAGCAACAGGGGACCATTTTGCATGTGTTTTACCTAAACCTTTAACGGCATGTGCTTCCAATTCAATTTCCTGAAAATAAAACAAACATTTAGAATCCATTTCAATCATGGATTTGACTTTCAAATTGTTGAACATCTTAGAGATTTATTATTCAATATAAGAACCTTATATGTATCATCCTAATTAAAAATATAATTATAGTGAGATATGTACTTCATCCTATAAATAGGGATTTACTGTACCGTGTAACTTACACAACCCTAATAAAGAAGCAGTCCTAATAGTTTAAGTCCATGGAAGTGGGCTTTACAGCCGAACCACCTAAAACCTTAATGTAAATTCTTCCTCTGCTTTCCATATCTTTACTTTCTAACATAATTAAAGCTAGCTGATCCTTCATTCTTCTATTCACGACAATATCTATCCTTTCTGGAGAGCTCCTTCTTGCCAGCACATCATAGAGCCATGCAACCTTTATTTGCCTCAATTTTTCTGTATTTGCTTTCTTTAAGACAATCTGCCAATAGATTCTACTCAGTTTAAACCTTACAACTGGTGTCTCATCTTCCCCGACCACTTCTTTTTATGGCAAGTTCCCAGAAACATCTTCAGTTTTTATTATAAAAAGGACCGTTCAAAATACTTGAATTTATGGTAAAGTACACTTGACCCCTAGAACTTTAATTTTCACCACTTAACTTACAAATTATAACTATACAACTCCCTAAATCCAGCACCTGCACAATACACGCCTTTATTAAAATAATGGCTTAAAGGGCTTGTTAAAACATAATTTAAAATTTTAAGAACCTAATTAATAAAAACTAATGTTTAAGGGATTAAATGCCCATTTACCATAATCTTTTTCAATTCCCAAAAAAAAAAGTATTTCACCATAAGTTTATGGACCTTAAAAGGCTTTTTTCTTTTTTATTTTTTTCCTTTTTCACTTTGTCAGCCACCTTTTTTTTCTTAGAAACATCTTATTTTTTCTTTCTTGACATGTCATCTTCCTCAACAAGTTTCTTCATTCAAGACTGATAGAACTCACCCAAGTATGACAGTATAATGAGTATAAAAGAATCAGATGGATCAAAGCAATCTCATCGATTCAGCAT
>JAOTBA010000009.1:7326300-7336719 GCA_025629845.1 Erythroxylum squamatum | reverse complement strand
ATATTAATATTATGATTTGGTCCGAGTTGATATTAAGAAGAATTATTGAGGGTATATTAGGTAGTATGTATTTATTAGTTTACATCCATCATAAACCCCCCAAATTGGAGGTTTCTTATTTTCACTGTTTAAGATGGAATAGAATGTAACATGAAACCATCTGCTTCCATCTCAGTCGATTCTATTTCATTATGAAACCTTCAAACAAACGATGGAAGTGTTACGTTCTATCCCATCTCATTATTAACCCTCAAACCAAATAGGGCCTAAGTGATTGGAAGGATTTTAAAGGCTTTGTTGAAACTCTTGAGTTATTTACATTATTAAATTTGAATTTTCTAGGGATTTTTTAGCTATTATGAGGACATTCTTGTTAATTGGATCTTTAAGGCTGTTAGATGATTTTTCATGAATCCAATTATGCAATTGCTCATGTTTTGCATATTTTACGTTTTTATTGGACTTTTGTACTATTTAATTGCATGATGTTTGGGCAATTTTGATTTTTTGATTTTATTTAATTTTAATTAGGGTGTTTAGTGAATTAATTATAATTTGATAGATGGGAGTATTTTGTGATTTATTTGGATTTTTTAGGATAATTATATTCTATTTGTGATAGTTATGGATTAAGTTGTGGTTTGTTTTGTTATTATATAACAAATTGATCATGGGATTGATTTATGGAGTTTGTTTGTTTTTTTTGATAAATCAGAGGAATATATTAGAAAGAAAAAATATGTACAAAGAGTCCAATTACAAGTGCCCCAGGAGGCACAGCGGGCAAAAATAAACAACTAGACACAAGCTAAGCAAGCTGAAACAAGGCAGGAACAAAATCCGTCAGTCAAAAGTACTACACTAGGAAGTCCACGGAATCAAGCATCTAACATCCAAGTGAAATGCGACCGAGGATCAGTTGCTCAGACGAAACAAACGGACTCCACGGGCATCGAAATGGTCAAGGAGGCTACCACCACGTAGGGAGTGTGTGGAGCCACCAGGGATACGAAGGCAGGCATGACCTTGCCAAAGAAATCCCGCAAGCTGCAACCTGGACAAAAGGAACATATAACCTGCAAAATAGAAAGCCTAAAAATAAAATTACCTCCTCTCGGTGTATAGGCTGAGAAGTTCTCTAACGTAGGAGATAACTCTGAAAGACACTTTCTCCTCTGCCATAGCTTCATTCTTGAAGGTTCGAGCATTGCGTTCGATCCATATATGGTAAACTGTAATGGAAAGCAAAAGAGGGAAATGGACGATGGTGGGTACATCGGTACGGGAAGCAGTGCTATACCAGGATAGGGTATCCGAAAGAGTGGAAGGGTTACAACTGGGCAGATTAAAATAGGTGAGACAATGTACCCAAACTGCATGGGAGAAAGGGTAAGCAAAAAATAAGTGGTCAATCGATTCATTCGCTGCGAGACACAAGGAACAGTGATTAGGAGTATAGAGGTAGGGAAGTCAAGTCTATCACGGGTGTGAAGCTTACGCAGGAAAGTAAGCCACAAGATAAAGGAGCAACAAGGAGGGCTGTATTTAGACCATACCAGTAGGTGCCAAGGAACAACCGGTAAAGGGGGCACAAGAGTTGATAGGCATATGCATTGGCATAACACTTAGTGGGGCTCGCTAGCCATTCCAACCTATCCGGTAAAGTGTGATTAGGGAAATAACCAGGGGGCTCAAGGTGTCGAAGGAGGTCCAAATAAGCCTCCCCCCAGCTCCAATCATTATTAAGTAGTACGTCAGAGACACGTGCTGTCAGTGGAAGCGCCGAGCTATTAATCTCTCTAGGGGTGGCCAAGGTGCCCAAAATGCCACGTGGGTGCCACAGATCCTGCCAGAAAAAAGTAGACATACCATTGCCAATCCTAAATCTGAAGTGAGTACTCAACTTGTCCCGGACAGTTAACAGCTTACGCCAACTCCATGAGCTATTATAGGTAGGAATAGCACTCCAAAAATTAGACCTACGCAAAATAATTGTATGAAAACTTGGGAATTTTCATTTAAAGTTGTTGTAGTCACTTTGTTCACAAAGTTATTTTAAATGTTATTTATTGACAATTCAAATTTCTTTTTATCTTTTTATCGACTTGTTATATTCTTTTTTTTTCTTGCAGTTGCTAGGTATTTAAGTCAAATTATGCTAGGTGCTTAAAATAAATTGAATTTAAAAATACTTGAATTACAGTATTAGTAAAATTGTGACATCCCACAAAATTAATTGTTAATTTTTTATTAAAAGTTGTTGATAAAACAATAAAACTACATATTTTATGTTTTTTTCTTATGAAGAAAGTACTTGATATCATAAATTAAAGTATAAACATACTTAAATAAACGTGTAGGTACATAATGGAGAATAAGTTCACTTACCTAATTATGAGGATCTTAAATGTAATAATACTTACGTATTTGTTGAGTTTCTCATTATGGTGGTTGTTTAATTTATCTTTATACTTGATATTACCAAAGTATCTCATATGAGAATTATTATGTTTTGAAACTATTTATGACCTATTATATTTAGGGTAGCTTAGTCGATAATACTTGGATATAATATGATTCATTTGATAATAATTAAGTAAGTCAATAAAAGATTTGTCACTCTAAAATACTTAGAAAGACAGTTCTATAATTTTGATTAGTACTGATTTAAAGAATTCTCTGGTTAGAGTGAATTGAGAAATGAAAATAAATTTTCAAATATCAATTATAAATGAATTACTAATTAGCAAAAATGAATATAATTGGATTTAAAAGAGTAGACACTAAATCCATACTTTATATCCAACTGAAATATTGGAGGATGAAAGTATTAAATTATATATCATAATCATGCATGGACATGTTTAGTTAAATCACTTTAAGATTCCTAATAATTGAGTACTCATGACAGATGTTAGACGTCAATATTGATCTATGACTATAAATTATTTAACTAAAGAATTAAAGATAAATTAAAAGGAGCTTTAATTTATCTAATTATTAATTATAATTTATAATCATTATCAACATATTAAGAATCTAAAGGTCACATATAAAAGGGAAAATAAAAAGAGATAAATTAATTTAAATTAAGTTGGACTAAATTGTGAAATTTAATAAACTCTAGGGATCAAATATAAGATATATGATTTTATTAAAATTAAATTATAATTATAATTAGAGTTTGAATTTAATTAGAATCAGGAATTTAATTTTAATAAGAAAGAAACTATTTTGCCTTTCTCTATAAATAAAAGGAAGACATAAGCGAGCCAATACTCTTGCCTTCATCTCTCAAAATTTAAGTTCGTTTTATCTTCTATATGGATATTGTTATAGGCTAAACTCTTGGACAACTCATGGTTGACACCTTATAAAGAAAATTTTGTATGAATTTGAGTCAAGTAGGATTGAATTATCTTTTATAATTCATGTTTTTCAAATTATTCAATTATTAAGAGCCAACTAGAAATCCACAAAAATTTATTTTTCAGCCACGCCCATGGTTATATTACAATTACTTTTTTTTGGATTCGAGGAAACCCCATAGGCGGGCCAAGCGGGCACACCTCTCCGAAGGCCCAACTGGCGCACCACCCCACAGGCGGGCCAAGCGGGCGCACCTCATCATTGAGGGCCCAACTAGTTCTCCACTTACAGGTAAAACCCCGGCTGCTCCAGGCTCTTACAAGAGGGGCTAGTATGGAATCGAACCTGGGACCTAATCGAAGCTAAGCCCCGCTCTCAACCATCGAGCCACACCCCTTGAGGGCTACAATTAATTTCTCAACAGTAATATTAAAGCCTATTTTAATTATTTAAATTGATTAAATTTTCTTGATTGTTATTAATTTAATAATTTTAAAAGCTTAAAAAACTTGTTTTTAATGAATTCCCTAATGCAGATTACGGCAATAACTAATTAGGGTTTATTTTATTTTAAAAAAATTAAAATCAAATATCATATACCCCCTTAAATACGTTTTCTGGAAAAATAGTATTTTTGGAAATTATACAAGGCCCTCCTTCTATGTCATCCTGCATACCTCTTTTTGTTTGAAGTTATTTTATTCTGCTTGTAGAATGGTTCTTTTCCAGGCTTCCTCTTTACTTTATGGTTTTGAAAACATGGTTTTGGATGTGTGCATGTTGTTTTGGTTAGTAAAAAACTCATATCATGTCCTTACAACTTCATGTTTCTGAAAATTTGATAAAACATATGTTCTAGGTTTGTGATTTTGTTTGAGGTTTTGGATGTGTTTTCATTGTGTGGCACGATGCATCTTCACTGCTGATGATGCTAGTTATTGCTGAAGCATTCTCTTTCATTGCCAGAGGCGACAAAACTAGTGGCATTAAACGCCCTTGGAGGAAAAGGCAAAGACGAGGAGCCTCAGACGTGATGCAGCTAAGAAAGAAAGATTAAAAAAAAACCACCAGTGAGAGGAGAAGCAAACAGCAACAAAGTCAAAAGTAGAGGCAGGTGGAAGAACCCTAATCTGGATGCATCCCATGAGGGGACAACACATCTGATAGAGACACATCTAGCTAGTCAATGTCTGGTGTTAGTCCCCACTTAATTTTATTTTTTAAATTTTATGTGTTTTAGCCTTTAGGCCTTCCTTTTAATCAAATTGGTTTAAGTTCCTAATAAATATAGAAAAGTGATTTCAATTATTTTAAAAAATTCAAAATATTTTTATTAGGAATAATTTTGGAATTTAGTTTAATTTTAAAGAATTGAATTATTAAATTAAATTAGCTGTAGGTTTTTAAGGATATTCTTTTATAATTCAATAGTGTTGTTAGAAATAATTAATGTAATAAGATTATATTAATTTTTATGAGATCTAGATTTTTAAATTTTAAATCCCTCAATTAAATATTAGGTATACATTAAGAAAGTGATAGTTGTCTCCATTTTTAATAATAAAACTATTTTTTTATTGTGAGACTTGTTGAGTGACTCAAGACTCCTTTAACTCGAATATATTTTATCTTAAATTAATTGCTCCGGTATACCAAGGCAATCCCTCTTCTTCTCTATCTGTAGCTACAAACTCCTAAGCTACCATTAGAATATAAATGGTCCCTGCTAACCTAGCCTCCTTTAAACTATCCCCATTGCTCTTAGTGTCTCGAGGCTTATAGGAACTATATGCCATGCCAATGTCATCCCAAATAACCACTCTTGTAGTCATATGCCTCAAACTAATCTAGTTATGTATAGGCCCATGCAATAGTTTCATAACCTAATGTTTGAAGAACTAAGCTAAGGCATATCGAACATCGGATTTTTCCAACTCAGGGTCTGCCGTTGGGTTCTCTGGTAGGCTGGAACCCCCCACCAGACGGGTGGATCAAGCTTAATACGGATGGATCGGTCAAACTGGGCTCTAATATTGCGTCTGCGGGCGGTTTACTTCGTAATTGGCAGGGGCATTGGTGCAGCGGATTTTTACAACAGTTGGGAGCCGGTCATCCGGTCATGGCAGAATTTTACGGGATGTATTCCAGGTTGCTGTTGGCCTGGGAATGGGGTTATCGTCGTGTGATTCTCGAAGTCGATTCCCTGGAGGTCATTAATATTCTTTCCTCTTCATTTCATGCTCTGACTGAGATTTCTTCTTTGGTGGCAGGTATTCGGGACCTTCTTCAGCGGGAGTGGACCGTTCACATTGAGCATACGCCTCGTGAAGGGAACCAGTGTGCGGATCACTTGGCATACCTAGCTTCGATAGTATCGCCGGGGTTGCATATTCTTCAGGTGCCTCCCTGGAGCCTTTTAGATGTCCTCCTCCGCAACTTTCGAGGAACCATTTACCATCGATCCCTTCGTCGGGAATTCGCCACTATGAGCTAGTCTCTTTGTTTCTCTTTCCTTTGTAACCAAAAAAAAGAAAAAGGGTGGATAGGGACCTCTCTATCATGCTATAAAGGTAGAACATGTCTGCCTTCCCCAACACTTTGGTGTTGTCTCCTCTCCTACTGATTGTGTGGCTAATTAACATATACGTGTATATCACTGCAAGGGATATCACTTTGAACCTTGTCAGATTGTAAGATCACTATTAGGTAATGTTCACCTTCTTACTAAATCTTATTGGGGAACACATCAGTAATGCAACATACTCCTCAATTGTGACATACTCCTCCATGTAAAGGCCCATATAAAGTGAAAACTTGGTATAGATCATACTATACATTTCTTTAAGCACCCAACTCTACAGTGTGTTATCAACATCCTAGGTGTAATGTTGCTTCTCTATGGTAAAGGTGGTGAGGAACTAGATAGTCAACTCTCTATAAGCAGGTTCATCAATCACAAAGAAGTTATCCCATCTACCAATACTAATCAACTCTCAGACTTCCTGAGTAAGGTGGATATAATCAAGCAATGACTAATTGATGCTAAAAGGTTTCGACCTTAATCCCTTGAGACATATAATGTAATTTGGTGTTATAAAATGTAAGTTGTGCAAGCTTTGTCTGTCGGGGTGGTTATTGCAAATTACCCTCACCCTTTTGCTTCTTCCTTGTAATGTGGTATATTTTCTATCCTTTAATGTGGTATATTTTCTCTCTTTGTCATTATTCCCTGAAATATGAAAATAAACAAAATTTGCTAAAACAGAGGAAATAATATATGTTAATCAAACCACGACAAACACCAAATTATAATCCCACAATCAATTAGTTATGGATTAATAACAAATGAAAAATTAAATTAAATTAATCTTAAATTAATCCATAAATTTTAGAATATAATGGCATTAACAACCTAAAAACAAACAAATAGCACTACCTAATCTCAATTAATTAAAAAACTTGCAATTATTATATCTAAACACCTTAATTAAATCAACTAAACCATAACAAAAATAAAATTACCGAAGTATTACGTAATTAAACAGCATAAAAGTCTAATAAAAGTGTAAAACATGCAAAACATAAATAATTACATATCTGAATTCAAAAAAAATATCAATTAATAGCACTAAGGGATTTAAATCAAAAGAATAAATCCAAAATAGCTAAAAATTCACTAGAAAATTCAAATTCAATACGCAAAATAGCCTAAGAATATTAATTATTCCCTTAAAACCTTTCTAATCACATGGGTAATCCCAAAAAAACTCCAAAACACCAAAAACATGGAATATTGCTCCTAATTTCCCTAAAATGATTCAACAACCAAAGAAAATTGGAATAAAGCATAAACACACCAAATTGCAGATAGAATTGTTAACCTTATTAGAGCATGCATCTATGCTAAAAATGTGTAGCATTCCCTTTCTATGGACATGAAGAGAACTTGGTGCTTATAGTTCAACTTAGCAATTTTGCAAAGGCATATGTCTTTTTTTCCTTTTAGTTACTTCCATAGCTTTGTTAAATGAAAGTATCTCTCTATATGAGAGTAGGCGGATAGCCTAGAACTCATTGTAATGTTGATTTAGTTTTATCTATAGTTAAATCATTATTCATTTTAAAAAAGCATAAAACACAATTTAACTTGATGAAATTTATAGAGAATAGGTTAGAGGATGGTTTCCACACAAGGAAGGAGTGGATGAGCATTGTCAAAAGGAGAAAAATGAGAAAGAAAGTTAAAAAAATGGGATTTTAGATGACAAGGTGCAATTTAAAGAAGATTTTACTTAACACAGTGTAACACGACTATATAACTTCCCCATGTTAAACAAATTAGGGTTAATTTTTAATGACCACAAGTGTATTGGGTTGTAACATTGGCATGTAGGGTTTTTACATGGGCATGTATCTCAAACATGTTATGAAAAAGATTAACATGGGTTAGAATATGGACATGTATCTAGATCATGTTAAAAAATATCATGATAACTTCATAAGTGTGTTGATATTAAAATTATAATGTCTAAAATCTATATAACCACTGATAAGAGTTTGTTAATGGGTGTGTAACTTTCTATAGCTTTTGGAAAAACAGTAGGACAGAGAGAAAGAATCATCATGGTCTCCCACACGGGTGTGTTAGTGGTTATATATATTACTGTTGCTCAAATAACTTACCTAGTTTTATCAACATGGGCATGCTGATTAGTCTGTATGTGACTTACAGGAACTTTCCAACAACACAGTCAGTAACACGAGCATATTAATAGGCGTGTAACTCTCCGTAACTTTTTAACTTATCCATATTTTTCATTTTTTATCACCTACAAATCAACACATATACCTAAAGCATAAAAGACTAAAATGGCACCTATATTATTATAAAACAAGTTTAACATAAATATAAGTTAAAGTACATAAAACTAAAACCTAAAAACATAGAATACAACTAATTGAAAAAAAATTAAAAACTTAGATTGCCTCCCAAGGAGCACTTATTTAATGTTATTAGATTGACGTTCCTACTTCAACTTACTCCATCATAATTTCAGACATTAAACTCTTCTATAACATGCTTGCCAAAATCCCTTCTAAGGTAGTACTTCAATTGATGTTCATTTACCTTAAATGTACCTTTTTTTGGATGGGTTACCTCTACAGTGCCATAATGAAAGACTCTTGACTAAGAATGGTTCAGATCATCTATACTTTAACTTGCCTAGAAAGAATTTAAGTTTGAATTTATACAAGAGGACTTGATCTTCCTCCTTAAATTTTGTAGCTTGCTTAATCCTTCCATCATGATACCTTTTGGATCTTTCCTTACACAACTTTGAATGTTCATAAGCAATCATATGCCATTCTTTAAGTTTATTCACTTGGAATCAGCTTTTCTCACTTGTAAGATTGAGATTAAAATTAATAAACTTAATTGTACAATATTTTTATGTTAAAGCTCATCAGGAAAATGACATGCCTTACCATACACTAACCTATAATTAGTGCAATCACTTTGAGGAGTGGTAGGAAGCTTGAGAACTAAAAAAAGACCACACAAAGTATGGATACTGAAGAAGAAATTGAGAATGAGTTTGAATACCAAAAGGATGCCTCATCTAGCTCAAAGGAAAATGTCAGATCCCCAATTCTTGTTAAGAATAACCCTCCACCTTTCCTAATCATATTAGCAAAGTCAGATAAGGAAAACAATGATAAGGAAAATTGGGAAACATTTTAGAAAGTGAACATACCATTGCTGGATGCAATCAAATAGGTACTAAGGTATGCAAAACTCCTCAAAGAATTATACACCAACAAGAGAAATTTGAAAGGTAAAGAAATGATCATGATGAGTGAAAATGTTTATACAGTCTTACAAAGGAGACCACCTCCTAAGTGTAAGGATCCAGGCATGTTCACAATTTCTTATAAAATTGGTAACACTACATTTAAACAAGCCATGTTACATTTAGGATCATCAATTAATGATATGCCTTGGTCCCTTTATGCTTCTTTAAATCTATGCTCTTTGAAAGAAAATATTGTTATCATACAGTTGGTTGATTACTTAATGCCTACCTAGATGGATTGATTGAGGATATACTTATGCAGGTGAATAAACTAATATTTCCTATAGATTTTTATCTGGTGAATATAGATGATGACATTTCCCCTAATTTAACACCAATCTTATTAAGGAAACCTTTTGTTTACACGACCTAAACTAAGATAGATGTTCGTTAAGGTAGCCTCATAATGGAATTTGATGGGAAAGTTATTCATTTCAATATTTTCAATGTCAAGAAACAACCTTAAGATGGCCATTCTATTTTTGCGATTAATGTAATTAACCCTTCAATATAAGAAGATTGCAAGCAAAAGTGTACAAATGAATTGGAAGTAGCTTCAATTAAGGAGAAGACCAAAGCTTTCTATATCTTGAGAAATATCTTTGTTATTGCTCAAAAAGTGCTTCTTTATTGTTGTAGATATGTTGGATCCCGTTTTCGGAACCCAACTATTACTCTGATACCAGACATATTAGACCCCGCTTGTTTTTGGAGCCCAACCTCTTGATTTGATACCACATATGTTGGAACCCGCTTGATTCCGGAATCCAACTCTTGCGAAATCATGAAACATGGGCATATTTCCATGAAATCTCCTTAATCATCATCAATTCATTTTCTTGCTTTGATACCATAACTGTTGGGTCTGGTTTCCGGTGCCCAACTATCCGAAACATCATAAGACGTAAGCGTGCTTATTACCTTAAAGGTTTATTGCATTGAACCCTCATTAGCCATCATCAGTTCATCTTCATTCTCATAACATCCTAAAAATTTCCTCACAATTTGTTCAATGGCGTGCCCATACAAATTAATCACCATAATCTAACTCATTTTTCCTAATTCAGAACAGGTTTTGGGAAAATTCAAACTAGAATTTCAATTTGACTTCTTCAATGAAATTGTAGCTCTAAGTCTCTAATTTGTTTTGAAGCAAGAACCATCTTAATCGGAGCTCTATAGATCAAGATATGCT
>JAOTBA010000009.1:7261362-7282468 GCA_025629845.1 Erythroxylum squamatum | reverse complement strand
ATTCTTATAAGAATATTCATTGAAATACTAAAATATATAATATTCATATTCTTATATTTTTTTTAAAGTCATGTCCTTATAAGTCATTTTACACTTAAACAGCTAATTTAACCAAACATCTTTAACAAACAGCTAATACAATCCACTAGTCAAACCAGCTGATATAATCAGCTATCAGCTATCAGTTAATTGCCAAACACGGCCAAAGCTTTGCCAAACACGGCCAAAGCTTTAGCTGTATCTATCGGTTTCTCACTTACCATCTTCCATTCATTCCCAATCTTCTAATCCTTCGTCGCGGGCTGTCTTATTTCTCACCGTATTCCACCATGGTTAGTCCTTTTTCGATCTCCACTCGTTTCAAGCTTAATTAACGATTTCAGGATCTAAAAAGCCTTTGCATTCGCAGTCTATGAGAGCAGGAGCTGGATTAGGAGGAGGAGGAGGAGGCAGAGACCGATCTCGAAGAGATCTTCCGTCGTCTCGCTTCGAAGAAGGCGGAGTTACCTCGAAGCGAGGAAATAATCCGCCGTCGAGACATCTGTGGATTGGCAATTTGTCTCATAGCTTATCGGAGAACAATCTCACCGATCAGTTTATCCGTTTCGGAGAGCTTGATAGCGTTGCTTTTCAGGCCGGACGGAGCTATGCTTTTATAAACTTTATGAACCATGAGGATGCTATTGACGCCATGAAGGCTCTCCAAGGTTTTCCTCTCGCCGGCAACCCGCTTAGGATTGAGTTTGCAAAGGCGGTTAGTGATGCCTCTCTTTTGTCTGTTATTTATATGGGATTTGTGTGTACATGTATATTCTTTCTTGAATTCAATTCAGTTGATTGCTTTGGAGCAATAATTGCAGCTTCTTTATACAACGGCAAAGGAAGAAGCTGAGCTATTCTATCATACTAATCCACGAAAGATATAAAAAGTAAAGAAATTCATTGGCTTAATTGCTTCATGAAGGAAAAACAGCCCTACTACACGTTTGATAAAATTAATTAGAAAGAAATAATTAAAAAAATGATTCACAGACGGATGTTGAATACATATAGTAAGTAGTACATGCTCCATGACTAGAAAGAAGAGCTCAGCATCAATTTTATTAGCAATTCAGTTGCAGGACTATATTTTGGATATCTAAAAGCATTATACCCAGACAAATGTTAGTCCATACGTTTATAACACACCCACTTGGACTTGAACCTGACTAGTAGACTGGGATGTACTCTTAGGTCTTGCCATCAGGCCAAATCCCTAATGTTTTATGCGCCCATAAATCAACATACCATAAACAAGGTTCTCGCACAGTACTACGAGCTGCATAATGATTTATCTTTACTGTGTTTCCAGCTAGTTTAAGTTTCGTATCAATACTAATTTCAAAAGCATAATACGTCGTGTTCATAGCTCTCTGTCATTCTTGTAATGGAAAAGACTAGTAGTTCATATGCAGGTTCCAAATTTCCTTTTTGAGTTTTGAATTGCACCTAAAACTTTGAAGTTCCTTCATGCGAGGCTTTTATCCTGGACCTAAACGTATTATGTGGTTTGAGAATCTAAAACAATGAGGTATCCAAGAAAGCAATAAAAACCATATAAAATGAGGCCTTCTAACTTATCCAAGTACTTGAGAATTTGAATGCATTAGGTTTAATGACTTAACAGCTATGTAATCATGTTATCTGAAGTGCCTTTCAGCCACTCAAATTTCAAAAGATTACAGCCCACTTTACAGATTTAAGAGAATAGGAGAACCATGTGGCTCAAGTACAGGGGTTCCTTTTCCTGCCCATATTATCCATCTTCTAGTCTGCATGTTAAAATTTGTTTACAATATTCGCTGAATAACTACAAGTGGTAGATGTGAGGCTTCCTTAAATTATCGATCTTTCTTGTAACCTGCATGTTAAAATTTGTTTACCCAGATAATAGCAAAAGGTTGTTCATTATTTACTAAGTTCAAGTGTTAACCAAGTGGTAATATATATATATATATATACACTAAATTTATGATTGCTTCTAAACAATTTGAGTCTGCAGCATCCAAAACCATTGGCAAAATTGAATTCAATGGTTAACTTCTACGGGATTTTTCCATTGTTAAAGATGGTGACTGCATTATCTAAATCTAGCTTTTTCTTTATTATTTCTCACTGGAAGTAAACTTTTGAGCAAGAATATCACCAGGATTCGCAAACAACATGCCATATTTTTCCAGAAAAACTATCCTATGATGAGCAGAATAATATGGCAATTTATCATCAGCAAGTCTTAAGGCCAAGCAAACAACAAATACAAAAGAAAAAGGATCTCACCTTGCAGGGACTGGTATCATGAGCATAATGTTTTGACCAACATCTACCCCTAATTCAACTCAACCTAAATGACCTAGAGGAAGACCTTGAAAGTAAACATTTATTGCAGTAGGATTGTGGAGTGATAAGGAATCTCATGAATTGTAAATATTTTCCAGAAATGATTCATGAAGATGCAATGTTTCTTTCCAGATCACTCACTTTCCTTTGTAATGTACCTTACAGAAGCTTGATTGACAATAGCATTATGTTTCTCATCACTCATCTAAATCTGTAAGATAAGATGGCATGAAAAACGTTTGAACAGAGAAAAACTTACGACTTGATAATTGCAAGAAGACACTGCAAATTGGTTTAGCAACCTTGATATACACAGTGAAGTAACTCATTCAGATGAAAAGTCTCAGACCCAGATATTACGCAGCTGTTATATCCTTTTCGTTTATTTCTTAATGGTTATTTGCAACATTCAAATGCACAAAAACGAATTAAATATTAATCATGCTTACAAAATCGAATGGCAACTTCAACATATATGACAAATGGTCTCTGCTAAAGCTGATTATTTCACTTGTTCAGAATCTTGTAGAGGTCCCAGTTTCATGATTCTGGTAATTTCCCAGCTGGATGATAATCATGGTGGGAGTGAATTTCGGTTATTTATGAGTGCTTAAATCAATGTTCTATCCATGGTTAATTTCATTTATAACTTTCACTATTATCTTTCAGATTACAACAGAAAGATTGAACTAGTACTTGCTAAAACCAACACTATTTTCTTTTTGCAGCTTGGAAATTTAGCTAGTTGGTTAAATGAAAAATAATTAATTTCTGGTAAACTGCTAAAAGAAGAAGAGAAAAGGAAAAGAAAGCAGTTGTATACTCTTTGTGAACTTATACCCTTTCATGAACATTTTTTAGATGTCAGATAACTTGAGTGATTACTTGATTTGTGATATAGTTTTTAAAACTTAAAAATGTATGGAATTTGATTATCCGGTTATCAAATTTTGGAGACAAGAGGGTGCAAATATGGTGAGAACTCAATCCAAATTTCTGTGAAAAATGGGATTCACTCACTAATCGAATATTTCTTGTTAATTTATGCAAAATATAAAATTACATCGTTAATGTTTTGTTTGTAAGAAGTCAAACTCTGGTATTTTTTGGTTATGATGCTTCATCCTGTTTTGAAAGAATAATACCTATGTGGTTTTAAAGCATATATATAGGATAATTCATTTGATTGGATTGTTATGCAGTTGGGATTGGAGCACTTTAAGATATTGGAACATGAGCTACCAATTATGTAATTTACATGATGCAGATTGAGAAGATTCCTTACATTTGAGAAAGTTCAACTTTAGAGTTTGTGGAAATAGTAACAGTTTTATTTACAGTTCTAAATCTTAAGTGCTTTATGCCCATTGTTCAAGGTGCAAACTCCCCAGTTATGCATGGAATGATGCCTAGCTCAATGACCACTTCATGTGCATTGAAGCATTGTTGTCTTTAAATTCTAAGTTGTTTTCAAACAGAAAACCAGAATACATTTGGCTTTTTAAAGCAATGTTTGGTTGTCAGTCATCTTGATGACATTCTTCTCTCAGGATAAGTCAACACCATCACGTGGTGAAGATTATGTGCAACGGGGAGATGAGCAAAGATCTACATTGAGAGGATCTCCCTTCTCTCAGAGAGACTTTAGAATGCATGACGCTAGTCCTGATTCCTTTTACCCAGACAAATCCAAGATGAGTGAAAGAAGTACAGAACCTAGTGAAGTCTTATGGATAGGCTTTCCTGCTTTACTGAAAGTTGATGAAATGATATTACGAAAAGCTTTTTCACCATTTGGTGAGATTGAGAAGATTACTGTATTTCCAGGTCGTAGTTATGCTTTTGTTCGATTTAAAAGTGTATTGGTCGCTTGCCGAGCAAAAGAAACTCTTCAGGGTAAATTGTTTGGTAACCCTCGTGTGCATATTTGTTTTGCAAAGAATGAAGCTGGATCATCCAGTAGTGGAAGGACGACATGCTCTCCATATCTTAAACCAAATGGTCGACCTGGAGGTTCTGAGACCTTTCAACAGGATAGGAGTTTTGGAGACTCAAATGCACATCCAGGCCTCAGGTATCATTTGATGAACTTAGATGCTGGAGAATCTGACATATATGGTTTTAACAGGAAGGATGCCATGTACCCTGCTGGGGGTGATACATTTGATGACTGGAGGTTTGAAGAAGAACTAGGACCACCACCAGATGTGTACGAACGCCATGGTAGCCCTCCAAGAAATAGTAGTGCTCATTTCCATGAATTGTCTCAGAAATTTCCAAAGAAGGATCATTTTTTGGAGGAGCCATGGGACTTACCAGAAGATTCCCATCCCTTTCATGAGGCCAAAAGACTGAAGACTGGCTCCTTTCCTCCTGATAAAGAGCTACCTGAGTATGCTTTGTCCAACATAGAGCATGATAAGCAAGTTTTTCCTAGGGCATTCTCTGACTTTCCACAACCTGAGGCCTTTGATAAGAGCTATGAGACCAGATCTTTTGGTTATAATCCAGTATCCGAACGTCCAATTAATTTATCTCTCCCTCACAGAGAAAGGACTGACCGCTGGAAAGCTTCCCTTGACAACTTTCAAGTAAGTGCTGTTTCATTGCCGTCAAATCCTATTGGCAGGAAAAGGCTCACTCCTGAGCCAGAACAGCCCTCTTTGAACTTGTGGAAATGGGAAGGAACCATTGCAAAGGGAGGAACTCCTGTCTGTCATGCCCGTGCCTTTCCTGTGGGAAAAGTCCTGGATATAATGCTGTAAGTGCTAAAATTGGCTTGCATTTTTTTTGCAATGATGCATCAGTTGGTTTTGGTATCAGCTGGTTATATGCTTTTGATTAATGATTTTATGTAGTGGCAAACTGCCCCATTCCTCCCATATTCCAATGTTTTTTAATTCCTATATTTTCTCTTTTTTCCTCTTTATTTTTTCAAAAATTTCCTCCCATGTTATTATTCCCCTAAAGCTTTGTTCTTATCAATTTGCACTCTATGAAATAGGAGGATTCATTTGCCTGAGCAGTACCGAAACAAATGTAGTATGTTAAGGTCGTAAAAACTATGGTTTCATCAGCAGTTTAGATCATGTTGGTTTTCTTCTGCTATCCCTCTGCACAAATCAAATATTGCTTGTTGTTATTAACCATATTTAGCTTAACCCTGACCCTTTGAAGCCCAACCAATGGATAAAACTATCAAAATAGATGTTTCTTAAGTTATATTGCTGTTCATCGGCTGATCATTGTGCCTCTTGGTGCTTAATTCATTTTGTGAATATCCTATTTGATTAATTCTTTCCAGGTTTTACTCGATATTTATGAACTTTGATAGTTGAACATATTAACATGATACAGTTTTTTAATAGTGCAAATCAGTTAAATTTAAGCACCAAAGGGGAAAAAATGAGGTTAAATTTCTTGTACGTGTTCTGGAAGCATATACCAAACAGTCTTTTATGGTTAGATAAAACGCACTCCTGCATTTACTTTACAATTCCGTTTCATGACTTTTTGTTTCACCCCTTCATTGTTGTTTCTTTTGGCAGTCACTGCTTAACACCTGATACTTTGCTGCAGGCCAGAATTTCTGGATTGCACAGCAAGGACTGGCTTAGACATGCTTGCAAAGCATTACTATCAAGCTGCTTCAGCTTGGGTTGTATTCTTTGTCCCAGCTAGTGATGCTGATATTGGATACTATAACGAATTTATGCACTATCTGGAGGAAAAGCAGCGTGCTGCAGTTGCTAAGCTTGATGATATAACCACGTTGTTTCTAGTACCACCATCTGATTTCTCAGAAAAAGTTTTGAAAGTACCTGGGAAACTGAGCATCTCAGGTGTTATTTTGAGATCAGAGCATCCTGGTTCAAATGTTCGGCCCCACCATATAAATGAGAAAAGGAATGCAAACCTAGTGTCCTTCCGTGGGGATTTGCAATATTCAAAGCTGTCTTCATCTTCAGGAAATCTTCCTTCAGTCAGACCTTCCCATGATTTGGGAAAATCAGGAGGTGATCCACCTTATCTGGTTAATGAAGCTCTAACAGCTTCATCTGCTTCATGTAATTTTGTTGGAGATCCATATGATTCATATGAACAAAGACATGAGTATCCACTCCATCAGCACAAGTTGGGTCCCGACTGGTCTCCACATCATGCTCACGAGCCCCTTTTAGGTGACAAAAACATACCATCCCAACAGTCCGTTGCTGATGATCCACTCACTCATAAGCGTCACTCAGCTACAATGCCAAGGGTATTGCAAGAGAACAATGCTAGTGATCATGTGGGTAGAATGTTAAGTAACACAGAGCCTCGGAACAACCAATTCTCTGGTCAAGAAACTAAATCGTCTGTTTCTTTGTCCATGCCTATCACCAGCCTCCAACCACAACAACTTGCACAATTAGCATCGTCTCTTCTTGGGCAGCAAAGGCAATCAGGGAAAAATCCAAATGCATCAGCAGGGGAGGATTTTACGCAGAAAAATACGGTGTATCAGTCTGAAAACCAATATATAATTGCACAGCATAATCAATCAAGCTCTGGCATTCTACCATCCCAGTTTGGTGAAATGCAACAAATACAGCAGCAGCAACAAACTTCAAATGTGCTGCCAGTGGTGCCATCCCCAGTACAAAGAGAGCATCAAAGTGGTCAAGGTAATCAACAGATGCAAACGACCGGTACACAAGAAGAAGCAGACGTAGACCCACAAAAGCGCTTGCAAGCAACATTGCAGCTTGCAGCCGCTCTTCTTCAGCAGATCCAACAAGGGAAAGGAAATTCATAGGGGTGGAAGTTGGCTTCACCGGTATGTCTCAGCTAGTAGCAAGGATTGATTGGTTATAGCTGTGGTCTTTTGTTGTCTTGTGTCTTGACACCTTCTGCAATGCCATTAGTGGTTATATTGCTATAAGTACTTTCTGACTTTTTCCTTTACAATGGTATCAAGTCAATCTTATTGATCCCTTATGTTCTATCCCATTTCTTGTCCGGCTGCACCTCTCAAATTTGGAAAGATTTCAGTTGAAATACTAGAACAACTAGCCCGTCAAAACAAAGCAAACTGGAATGTAGGTGATGTTTGTTGCTGATTTAACAACAGATTGTCACATTGAGAAATATCTGCAATTGCATAAGCCTTTTTCCTTTTATTATAAAATTTAATAATTTACATAATTCAACTGCAACATATACAGAAACTACACCCTCACTCTCTCTAGACGTAGAAGTAATTAATAGCGTCTGTTGGGTTAGCTGCATCTCTGCAGAGAATAGATCGAGCTTCAATTACTGAACGAGGAGGCTCTAAATCTTTCTCTTGCATTGAATTTCCAAGAAGTCGCTGCATCTGGGAAGCAAATGTGTCATCCAGTATCTGAAAACAATAAACGAAGCAGTAAGCAGTTTTCAGTTGCTGAGATTTTTTTTTGTAACAATATATATGTATGTGTGTATATATATACTCGACTTACCCCAAGAGCATAACAAGAGCCATTATACCACACTCTGTTCTCCTTCCTGTCTTCTAGGAACTTCAAAACAATCTATAAATAAAAGAATGTATGAAATTAGAATTTCATAACATAAATGGGAACTTCTTCTTCAGTAGTAATGTCTTCTACCTGTCCCATCTTATCCCAGAATCCACGACAGGTTGCAACAAATATTCGAGTGGTGAAGACCTCCTGAAGGTTAGATATAGACTCAACCAGCTGGGAACTCAGCAACCGCATTCTTTCACGTACATCACCTTCTCCATCTTCTTCCCTTATTTCCTCCAATATTCTCTTCAACCGTGTGTTTCGATTTGCTTGCATCTGAAACAGTAAGATGATACCATCAGACACATCTTTTCCTTTATAAAATGTCAATTTACACATATATCTGCTTACATTGCTAACAAGTTTCGCCACAATTGCCTGCAAGTAGTTTTTGTATTTTGTTCGCAACAGGACTGTGATTCCATTCATATGTTCTCCGAAAGGTGATTTCTTGTCGCCCCCCACAACAGGCAGAAGATAGGAGGCCCAAGACTTTAAGATATCTTCAACTCTACAGTGTAAGACGTCAAGAATTCTCTTTATGGTGTTGAGGAAAATTCCCAGCTGGCAGAATAAAAGAAAAATATAGAGCATGATCAGATATATATGCATGCATTTGAAAAATCGTATGCTGATGGTATACGATATAAAACTCACTTGATGAGGTACGGAATATATTGCCACTGATTGTCTTCTTGTGAGTTTCTGAACGTGCATATTAAGCCTCTTGGGGATGCTGTCTTTCAAAGGAGTGAGTATGTCATTGTATTGTTTCTCCAGTGCTTTGATTATTGCCCTTTCGACATCAGCAACAGCCTTCCACAATGTCATAACACAGTGATTTAGAATACTAGCTTTTTACATTCATGTACGAGTACATGTGCCAGAGGGAGCACTTCTGGTTCCTTACATTTTCCAGAATCAATGAATATTGAGGCCAACGGTTGATCACCACCTCGTACTCAATAAGAGATTCCCTAATTTTCTCGTACATTTCTTCAGCAAATGGAGACGTGGAATGGTTTGTTGTTACTCCAGCCCATGCTACCTGCAATAGTTAATTACATTCAAGTTTGGCTGTAAATGAAACTACTAGTAGTAGAACAATAAGAAATCAATGTTTGTTGTAAATCAATAGCCATTAACGCTTGTGGCTTCACCAAAAGATGATCTCTACTTGGGATTTTAGTCTAATAAGATCTTCTCCGTGAAGATTTGATGGACAGCAGCCTAAGATTTCGACGCTTGCATATCATCTCCATATATATATATATATATATATTACCTTTTCTGCTTTGCACCACTCAAGCAAGTTAAGCTGCATATCCTGTACCCACACCATTATGTAACCGTGGAATAGGCCCCTCGAATCCACACAACCCTGCATTGGACTGAAAAGATTGGAAGATGGCATGTGAGTATTAGTTGCTTTTTCACATATTTTCTGTACGATGAAAATCACTGACTCACTTCCTTATGACTGTGCACCTATAACCCTTTTTCTAGATAAAATCAGATGAATTTTTGTTAACTTTTCCAACACAAACCTGATGTTCCATAAATCAAGATCCCGCTCAAAATCAGCAATTGCTATTAGAAGTTCAGTTACATGTGGCTTTGGGCTGGAAGGAGTCCAGGTAGATAAGAATGATCTAACCCTATTACAAAGCTCAGTGCTATAAACAGCTGCTGCAATGTTTGACAAATCTATAGAGCTGCAAGGAGGACAAACATGAATAGTGGAATTATGTTATCAAAGCAGGACATGCTAACATCAGTGAATTAACATCTACCCAGAACTAACCAAGCAGACAATTGACTAAACAAAGAACAGAACACTTTGAAGAAATTATAGCTGTAAATTTTAGTGGCAGGTGACAAATCATAACAGCCTGCATGCACTATAATTGCAAATTTCTCATAGACCGGTACCCTTTATATATACCTTGGCAGTATGTGTTGGTTGTGGATCTTGATGTCTGCCTGAATTTCCTTGCCAATGTTTAGACAAAGATTCTTCATTTTTAAATAGGCTGTGGAAATGGTGATGGAGTCCATTAAGAAACCTTCAGAATTGCTGGACACAAACTCATCAGTTTCCATCATGTGCTTTCGACACCTTTTCTTTGCCGCTGTCTGCCATAATTGGCCATTTGATTCAGACCTTTTGTTTTATGCTTGATGTATCAGATAAAAATACAAATGCAGCAAGAGTAGCTATGAATCTGGATGAGGGTAATGTCTAAGACTAGTTTGGTTCCTGATGGCTCTTTTTTGACTAACATTGATATGAATGTGTTCATGTGATTGGGTTGGTGTATATGTTGGTGCATGCAAGGAATGAGTTGCAAGTGGCTAAACACTAATGAAGATTACAAACACTGACTCATGATGGTAGACAACTCTGAAACAATACCTCCAAAGTAGTACTTCACAAGAATAATTGTTTCTCAACTTACCTGTAAATAGTTTCTGAGCATATTTTGTGCATCTTGGGAGAGTATATCATGAAGAAGGCTGTAGACTTTCACAGCAGAAGCTAGAGCTGGTGCTGCAGACTCTTGAATTGGACCAAAAAGGTCTGCTAACCCAGAGGGGGAGTTCTCATCCAGGGATTTGTAGTTTTCAAAAACACATGCCAAGAGACTTTCAATTTGTGTCTCACTATCTATCAATAAACTTTTCTGCAACAGATTATAGTGTATTAGGATTTGGGTTACAGAAAAAAAAACAAAACATTTGCTTCATTCTGAGGTTAAAAAGTACCACGTTGTGATTTTAGCATTGAAGAGAAATCATGCCAATCTACACCAGGTAAAACAACTAACACAAAAACAGAAGAAACTACTACTTTAGGAATATCTTGACTGGAGAACCAGACTTCACAACACATATGAATGGCCACCATGCCCAATAATAAAAGCCAGAAACTATCTTATCTTGATGTTAATTATTTGGGGCATCAACATGCTTGCTTTTTTGTGCCTTAAACTAACATGCTTTACTAGGCAAAACTAAAAATCGCCAAGGCTACATTCACTTAGATAGGTTCTTGCTAAAACATTAAACTGGTTATCCTCAATTTACAGATAGGAAATTAGATATCATATCATTTCAGAGGATAACTAGTACGTCTCTTGTCATTGATTATGTACATTGGAGTTGTAGTTTTCCTTTTCCTTTTGTTGAGAAGTGAAAAGTCACAATTGTACAATTAACTATAAACATTGTTGGAGACCTTGCATGGAATTTAATTGTAATTATGAAGTTGCCTAACTGGTGCTTCTTAGAGCACCTACAGCTTATTTTATAAAACAATCATCAATATTCTAGCTACTCTGACATCACAGGTAATAAGAGAATTGATTATGTAGGAAAGATATTATTTTGAAGAGAATCAAAATCGGAATGAGAGGGCCTACCTCCTGCCTCGTCAAAATTTTCTCTGTCCTGGCCTTTATGATGGGTATAAGTAACTCATTGATAAGGTCTAAGCAGTGCCTTGTTGGCATGGCAACATTCATGACGTATGAGAGATATCTACGGATAGATGAATGAAAATTGTTTAGGAAAATTAGGAAAGGGAATACTGAAGCATCAGATTATGGCTGTAAGTACCTCAACTTTGTGTATGAATCAGAAACTCCATAGTAGTTGGCGAATTCAGTCAACAGCCACTTCCAAGGTCCATGCAATCTCAAGTTTCCCGAATGAAAATGTTGTGCACGCATAGAAGCTTCCAGTAGTAGATCATAGGCTAGTGTTTCAACGACAGGTCCACTCTAAGCAGTAGCACAAGCATTGAAAAATATGAGAGCCATGGATGGAGGTACGGAAAAAGCATACATACAGCCAAGATAAGCACTGGGTGATAATGAAGCATAAGTATAAGCACACCGACTAGCCTCATCACCCATGAAACATGCAATTATTAAGGGAAACGAAACTGATCTATAACATAAAATTCTTGAGACACATGTAACTGGAAGTATGTGATAAAGCTGTGCCTCTCAAGTATTGGCATGTGGATTGGAATCCAGTAACTAGATGTTAATGGTAATGGAACCTTTTCTAACTTAATGTTTAAAGTTTAAAAATGAAACTGCATGCACAAGCCTTTCAGACACGAGACTCTGCTCAGTTGATTTGACTTTGAAGAATCTGAACCTTTATATTGTTAGTCTCTTCACATGTTATATTGCCTCCAACAGAAAGCTGTATTTTCCCTACACATTCTTGATCATCATGGTACAATGTCCACCACCGGATTCTGTCACCCTATGGATAGAAAACAACAAATAGTCAGTAGAAAATCCAGCGTCATCTCAATGGAGGCATGATTTCAACAGAACTTACTGGATTGTCATTTAAGGATGAAATTGGAATTGATGCTCGACCCTGGACCATTTTCTTTGTGTCTTGAACTTCTACCAAAAGAGCATCTCCTTCACTTTCTGGAAAACTAAATTAGTAGTGCCTGTGAGAATTTTGCCATCCATCCAAGTTATATCTAGATTCTATAAAAAATGGTATCACATTGTTCTCATCACAGTCTCCAACCCCAATCCCAAAAGATTTCTCTGCTTGTAGTTTGATTGACAAGTTCGCAATATCATTATATACAGACATGTTAACTATCATGTTTTTAAAATTTAGATCGGGATCCACTCCACATCTTTCTTTACTGTTCTTTCCATTATCATAATGATGCTCTCAATTGAAAGAACTTACAAGACATGGTAATCCCCACTTCCAGGATGTAAGCAAACAGTAGAACCTTGTTCACCCTGAGCATCTTCAGAAGCACTCTTGAGTTTGAACAAACATGAAAATTGCTCTGCAACCATGACAGTTTTACACCTTTACTTCTCCATCAACAGTAAGCATTGTGGAAGTATCTGAACTTTTCATATATCGATTTACTGGGGTAAACCAAAAAGTAAACTTGCAAAGCCTTTTAAAGTTTGTAAGTTTTTGTTCCATTAAACACAAACCTTCCGAGGTCACAGAAAATGAAGCCAGTTTAAGAGAATTCATCCTGGTTTTCACCAAAGATGAAACATGCCTAACATACTCTTTCCCCACTTGCAGGTAGATTGCACTACGCTGTGAGGCTGTACTTTTGAGTTTCTGCCTTGGAATGATTCGCACCTTTTTAACTGTCATTTTTAGAAAGAACATAATTAAATTAAAATGAAAGAGGAACAAGTTTTGATATTTATGAATTCAGGTTTTCAGCATAGCATCTTTTGCATCACTGATCAATTCCTTAACATGCATGAAGCAATGTAACTTAGACATGCTTTCGAATGATAGGATCAAGATGAAAGCCAGAATTCGAATATATCTGTAGGAACATCGAGTAACTGATATTACCTTCCACTTTTATCTTTCCAACGACCTTCTTTACCTTCAAAGGGAACATCTGTTCAGCATTCATTGTTGCTCTTGCTTGTATTGATTGTACGCATTTTGGTTGCAATAAAAAATTATGTAGTCTGCATTTCGGAAATTGGTAGGAGAGAAAATCCATTCAGAATTGTAAACTTTCCATACAGGAAGTGAGATAGATATCTATAGAAGCTATTTAAAATTATGAAGAATGTAAGCATAAAAGGCATACCCGAAGGCTCTTCTAAGCACCAGGCACTCATCCTTGAGAAAATGAGGAGCCTCAGCGGATCCCCTAGCCCATTCATATAGAGCTAAGCGAATACAAGCATCATAAGCTATTAAAGTTTGCCAAGCGTATTGGCTACTGCAACAGGTAATCTGGATCTATTAGAAAAGAACTTAAAACACACCACACACTTGCATTTTATGTTTAAAATTCGTCATGATTATGCTGAAGTTGTAACCGTATTGTCTTAAAATATGCATTTCAGTGCCTCTGATTCGAATTATTTTTAAGCAGAAACATCAACAAACAAGATATGGGCAGTCAATATTAGTAGTTTATAAAAACTAACAACAGAGCTCTGAGCATTTCACTCCTTCCTTTACAAAACATAAGCAGCTTTAATAGCTTGTCTCACTTTGGAGTAGAAATAAACTTGGATTGTACCTTGTGTTATAGTCCAAGGTGTTCGTCTCCCAATATGGCATTTTCTCTTCCGTTTCTACCCTGTCAGAGGCAACTTCAAAACCCTTAGCTACAAGTTGTGCGGTGGGAACAGAATGAAACAGAAAAAGGTAAAAGTGTTCATAAGTGCAACCTCTCAACACATTCATCTTCCTGGGCAGATTGCGATGTCCCATCCACCAAGTGTTCTTTATTTCTGTTGGAGTCCTCCGAATCTCTGCCACTGAAAACTCCTTTCCTGATTTTCTCAAAATCTGTTTCAACCGTAAAGCTCGGTCCTTCACTTCCAATATCCATCATCGGTGGTGCACTAGGAGTCCCCAATTCACCCGTATTTGTAGAGTTGGCGTGAGCACCCTACAACAATAGCCAGCGAAAGTCACCACGGATAAAATCCAACCCAAAACACTGAACGATGTGAGGCTCACTGAAAAAAAGAAGAAGATTATTTATGTACAGCAAGAAGTATCATATGTGCGTTGTGCGGTTGAAATCGCTCCCGAACCGGGCAACTTCCAGCTGGAGCTGATTGATTTTGAGAAAGTTCAGTAACACCAAAATCACCATCTGTTGTAAACCTTCTAAAATTGCCAGGCACCTTAATTTTCAAGTCCTCTTTCAAAAATCCTCTATTCAACTTTGTTTTCGGCCTTTGTACAAATATCTCCTCTTCATTCTCGTAACATTCCACGGCTGATTTCTCCAAGTAATCTTCGTCAGTGAAACCTACTTTAACTTCCTCATCATCTTCTTCAGAGTAGTTCCCACCGATGTAATCTGAAACAGAGGCCACACTCTCATTGGCATCTTCGTCGAGTGAAGGAGCCACCAAGCTATGAGGTGTTAGCAGCCCGGAATGGAACTTGAGTGGAGGTAAAAGATGGGTAGAGCTAAAAGTATTGGAATTGTATAAAAGAGGAGATTTTGGACGCGACTCCATCGGAGATTTTGGGAACGAGTCATGTGGTGATAACTTGTCTGTTAATGGAGACAAAGGAGATCGAACGCAAGGCTCCTCTACCTCCGATCCCTGTAACCGAGCAACAAAACGCATAATGTTCAAAGAAGCTTGATCAATTTCATTAGTAACTGATTCAAATCGACCCAGATCGACTACGGTAACCTTATAACTCTAGGAACTTAAAAAATCTTAGAAAGAAATGTTGGAAACTGTAGAAGAAGAAATTGGTAAGAAATGGATACCCTCTTGATCCAGTTGATTGCTGATTCATCCAAACCTTCGGTGAACATCTTTTTCTCTACACTCTGCGTTTCAGTGGGAAGAAGATAGAGAAAGCTTGCTTACTGAAGTCGGTGCATGACAGAGAGATAGATGAGAGCAGAAGCAGAACAGTAGAGGGGAGCGTTCGTTAGAAACTAGAAAGTGAAATGTAGGATTTTCAAATGGTAACGGCTAGCTTGACCATGTTTTCGCTGAGGGCCTATTTGGTTGAGGGGCTGGGTATAGAGCGTCACATACTTCTATCGTTTGTTTGAGGGTTTTATAATAGGATGGGATGGAAGCGAAGGATTTTATATTATGTTCCATTCCATCTTAAACAGTAAAAATAAGAAACCTCTGATTCAGAGGGTTTAGGATAGAACGTAAACTAATAAATACATAATAGTACTACTTAATATACCCTCAATAATTCTTTTTACCAATTATTTCTTCTAACCTTACCTAAACTCGTTTATTACTGTATACAAGCTTATCATTTCCAGATTTCTTTTTCTGTTCTCCATGTTCTACCAATTCTCATTCTTCATGGTGTGAATATGCGTAAATGAATAGTTCAATTTTTGATGTTGTGATTAATCGTAGATTTTGATTTGTTTGTGAATAAGTTGAGCTGAATGAAAGTCAAAATGAAGAGAAAATAATAGACATAAGTTAGAAATGTTGGATTTAGCAAAAGAGAAGAAGAAGAGACGAAAATCTGCAGTTTCATATGAACCTGTAGAATATCGTCTGTCACGATCGTGCTGACGATCGTGATATAAGAACCCTTTGTGGAGTCGCACGATTGTGCAGAAGCATGATCGTGACCGAGAGGAGAAATTAGGAATTGCACGATCATGCTTGTGCACGATCGTGCTATCATGATTGTGCATAAGCATGATCGTGACAAAGAGATTGCGTCTCGCAATGCACGAACATGCCTAATTTGTTTTTAATTGTTTGTATATATTTTTATATAAATAAAAATATAAATAAATTATTTTTAAATATAAATCACATATAATAGGATAAAATAAATTTTAATATAATAAATTAAAATATATTAAATAATTAATGATAATATTTTCATATAATTAATAATAAATTATATATAATTAATTATAAAATAATAAAATTTTATTAAAATCTTTATTACTTTAAAATAGAAAATATATATAAAAAGTAAAAGTCACAATCGTGATTTTTTAATTGGAAATGATTTATATTTTAAAATCATAGCTTTAAACCTCCTGCAACAACCATTTTAATAAAAGGGGTATAATAGTCATTTATTATACATTACATTACATTCCATCCATCTTTCAAACAATATTTCACTACATTACATTATGAACCGTTCCATCCCTTTTAAATAACTTTTCACTATATTACATTACATTTCATTATAAACCGTTCCATTCCATTAATTACCATCCAACTAAACAAGGCCTAATAAAAACGAGAATTTTTATCCACGTGATGTAATCTGAAAAGGATAGACGTGGTTTTAACACGATCTTAGGCAGTTCAAATTAAGTGAGATTCTGAATGTAACTTGGAAGACAAATTAGGATGCCTATATATAGCTCATTCAAACTTTGGTCTTCTCATAAATAAACTCTAATGTTCATATCGGTGTATAAAAAATATCTTAACACTTTATAATATTTAAATTGAACTTTAATATTTGTTAGTTCCAGCTCCAACTAGGTGTGTTTTGAGGATATAATCGTTTAACTAGAAGTGGGCTGCGTTTTCAGTCAGCTTATAAAGCGGAGGAGACGCTGCTTCTTCTTGTTAAACTTCCCTATGGTCATCCATTCAAGTTGAAACAACATCATAGCAGCTTCAATAGTGCAAAGTTTCTCCATTTGAAAGTTCAATACTAAAGATGGTATCGAATAATCTCCGAACTGACTATGTTCATCTTTTCATTGACTATGTTCCACGATGAATTAAATAGAACATGGTCAAGGATGCTTATCTTATAACTACTGCAAATTACAGTTTCGAAAAACACCAAATGATAATGAAAGGACTTGTATGATAATCCTAAGATTGATATGTTTTAAGAGCATGCCTTCTTTGAGATACTAACGGAAGACAATATAAAATAAGGATTAGGCAAACTACGAACTTGAACTTTGTATATGTTTAAAAATGGAAAAAGTGCAAAATCGAAACTATTTATAACTTACCGGTTGCTCAATATCTGCATGGATAAGTCCTCAGGGGATCGAGTTGGGTTGTCATAATAAGATCCCTACTCAGACCACTTTCATAAGCTGAATCATTGTAACATCCCCTGTACAGAACTTACAACTATTCATACACATAGAAACCAAATTCTTGTATACGCCTTCAAGGTATATAATTCTATTCAATGCTATACATATATACATTACAAAACTCCCCAATGCTTAACAGTATTATTTCATAATAGTAATACATCATTATATTTACGTGGTAATCTAAAAGAAAACATACAATTTCTTTTCTTCATTACATGTGCAATCATCTACAACTAAAAACACATTCCAAAAGTACTTTTTCTTCCATCTGTTGGCCTTGGTCTCTGTAGATATTCCTTGTACTTCACTCATATGACATGGACCTACACGGATTAACAATTGTGCTAAGCTTGAAAGCTTAGCGAGGAAAACACTTAGTTTGGATGACCACTCACAGCAGCCATCCGCCAAGCACATACATTCATGAACATCGCACAACTATAAATAGTGATGACATACTTAATCATATAAATAATGCAAACATACTTCAATATTTTCTTTATATACCATAAATTTACCTTCTAAACTCAAACATTGATATTCAACACTCAATGATACAAATTATCAGTACAAATGCAAATGCTTATTCATATACCGATTATTTTTGTTGTCATACTATATTTCTTATTTATATCTATTTAGTTTACTTTCTGTTTTAAACCTGCACATTTTCTATGGGTGTGGATAACAGGTCTTGTGAATATCTGAAGATATTAAACTGTGGATACTCGAAAGTATCGAACTGTGGACACCGGTGGAGTCAAACTGTAGCAGCTGCACTGTAATGCTATAGGCATGCCTATCTATCCACAACCAAGACAATAGAGCATAAACTATAATATTTCCTTTAACCAATTGCAAATTTCACAATTCATATATTAACAACTAATATGATATACATTTCAAGTCATAAAATCTATATCTGTGTTCATACATGCAAGTCATAACTAATCACCATTAGAAGGGTGTCAAAATCACAATTGTTATAATCATACAACACACATATGAGCAATGCATACGCAATCAAACCAATTATGTACATGTAAGTTTTCTTTAGAATGCATTATGCTCAATCTTAAATTTCAATGTTCAATCACCCAATTCACTTACGGTAAGTCCTATTTCATTTATTTTTAGGTGTTTGAATTTTTTCATACACATTCATAAAGGTTCAGATAAGATGTGGTAGAAATCGGAAACAAAAACAATGTCACAGTCGTGACAAACACTCTCTCCATTCATACCATTACGTGTTCCTTAATATGCATATAGAAAAAGTCAGAACTGAGTTTTGAGGTCTTTTAGACATTTTTTCCTTTATGTCTATAGTTTCTATAACACCAATAATCAAATCATTTGGACTTCTAAATCATAATATATAGGCAAAATATCACAAGCTACTCCAAAACAGTGGCAACATTAGGTCATCTTTTTCGATCTCAAGTCAGAGTCCCTTATAGAGATATTTAGTTATATGTCTTAGGTCTCATATGCAACTGAAATCATACAATTTGGAGGCTTATATGCTAAGTTATGACTCAAACAATGTGACTGACTCAAACAAACCCTAGACAGAATTCCAGTTCACGATACTCTCTTGTCATATACAACCAAGTTCATGCAAAATAACACCAAAATAACACAAAAGCAACATCCAAGCAACCATTACACATCCAAATGAATCTTTATATCCATTCAATCATACAAAAATACAGAAATCAACTAAGTGAAGTTCCAAATCTGAAAATTGATAAAGTAAGTCTTTTATTGCCTTTTCTTCCCTTCCTCTTTGGCTTTGTTTGACTCACCAACTAGAAACACCAAAAATAAATCTCTCAATCCCACTTCCAACCTTATAATTTCATTCCTTCATAAGCAAAGTAAGAAGAGATAAAGGTGAAGAGAAAATCTCTAACTTTTACATTGATTTCCACTTAAGATTGGCTTAATTTCTTACATGAAAAATGATGGGATGAAGAAGTGAAATGGAGAGGAGAAAAATATGAACTTAGAAATCCCAAATTTCGTTATTCTTCCGTCTTCGTATCCCCATTCCAGAACATTCAAGACTCACACATATGCTTAATTCCTATTGGGACACATATGCTTTATTATTATTTGTCACACATGCCTTAATCTAATTAGTCCATGTGTTAACTTTAGAAAAATTGCATATTGGTCCTTCTTGTTCCTTTACTTCCCACATTGGCCTACAATTTTATCAATTAATTTCATTCCTCTATGTCTTAAGTTTCTAATAAAATAAATTTCATGCAATTCAATTAATTATATCGGGAGTTATACCCCAAAAACTATAGGCTATTCGAAAACAAGGACAGTAGCTATAACTCAACTTCAAAATAGAATTCAAAACTCTTAGAGGTAGAATCAAATTTTGGTTCCTTCATGAAAGCTTTAGACCTATATCTTTAGTTTAATCTTCAATTGAAATTATCCTGAGATCTACAGGCCAAGATATGGCCAAATTACAGAAATCTATTTAGTAAAACCTATCCATTCAGCGAGGTACACATCCCAAATCAACTAACTTCGGTTTATCATGCAAGAGCAACACAAAAATACATCCAGTTTAACCAAAAACATCCCATTTACTTATGGAATACTTCTTTTATCAGTTCCCCTCACATCACATTCATAAATCCAAGCAAACATTAAAAAATTCTCATACATATTTCATATCTAAGTATGTATGTCCATGCTAAAACGAACAAATTACCCATTAATCTATATCTTTTACATTAAGTATCATTATGTCTCTTAGTAAGATGCACTTAGTTCATTATGTTCACTTCTTAATACACCTTAGACATACTATAATACTTCCAAGGTATATGTTGGGGGCATTACAAGCATTATTTCTTGCCTTTTCTATTAACTTTGTCATCTCATCATATGCGGGTTCGCGTAGACCTTTGAGATGGTATACACATGCCAAACCTTGATGCGCTCTTTAATGGGAAAAACTCAGTATTGCTAAATTCTGTGGAAGTGTAAGCACAATACCAAAACTTCCCAAATCTATTTGAGTAATAAGAGTAAGTAAATACCAGCAACAATTCGCCAACAATAACAACAAATCAAACACCAATAAAGACAATGCAATTTTTAACTTGGAAAACTCCTTCAAATCAAGGGTAAAAATCACGGGACCTTCGGTCTGAAAAATAGCACCACTAAATTAAAATGTGTACAAATATCCTCTTCTCAAAGACACAAACTCAGCATCAACAAGAGGAATAAAAAATTATATAAGATAACAATGTTAGGAACATAAAAGGAGAGAAATCACCAAAAATGTGTCATTGTTTCGAGGCTCCATTATGAACATCTAAAGCTCTGATCGCGGCTCGTCGTTCGATCCTAAAATTGATCATTGGAAACCGGTAAAAAATATTAAATTCCAAAGATTGCAGTATAAGATGCAACCTCGGGTCGTTTCGCTTAATTGGAACTGACGAAAAAGGTTTAAAGCTAGCCTAAAGTCGAAAATGCAATTAAAGCTTATAAAGAGGGGGTTTTGTATCGTTGATCGAAATTTAGAAGATGAACTAAAGATAAAAGA
>JAOTBA010000009.1:7241665-7256673 GCA_025629845.1 Erythroxylum squamatum | reverse complement strand
GTGTTTGTTTATGCTGGGATTCCGGACAGGAGGTCCGATGAATTGTATGGATGGATTGGATATATTGAAGTGCTTTTATTTATGGTTTAAATTGATGATTACGATTCGCATATGAGGAAAAGAAAAATGAATTGATGGTTATGATTAGAAATTGAAGAAATAAATGAATTGAGATTATATAATAGATGATTTCAAAATGGGGAAATTGAAATCACTTTGAATGATGTGTAGAAAAGAATATAAATGATTGAAAAGAAAATAAAGGGTTAAAAAATGAAACGATGTTAGTTAAGGTATGATCGTATGATATGATTCGTTGGTTAAGAGTTAGGTCTCGGAAATGAGATCCAACAACCCAGCTACATGTTGCCTCTTCCAAAATGCTATGCTCTGTACAGACAACGTATTTACCATCGATTTCCTTGGGAGGCTGAAAAGAGAGGTTTGAGGAAAATGGATCCCTAACTAGCTGTTTCCAACTCTTCTAAGGGATGGAAGCAGAAGCAAGTGGTGGACTGGTGAGGAGAGGGCCTGGTGAAGAGAGTTTAGGTGATGTATCAAGTTAAATCTGGGATAGGTGATCAGTTGAAGAGGATGGCATGGTGGAGAGAGGGGTTGGTAGGGAAGGCTATGGAGATGACAGTGAGTGAGCCCGTGAGGGCGAGGATAGAAAATCATCAAGGTCTGGGACAATGGAAAGCTGTATGATCAAAGTGCAAAACCAAAACAGGAAGGTGGTGAGTATAGTAGAAAGAAAAGCTGAGTGGAAGTGTGTCCAAAAAGGGCATTTGGAGAAGATGAGCAAGAAAGAGAAAATTATACTAGAGGGAGGAACGGACCAGAAGCAATTTGGAACTCATGCATCCTATGCATAATGGTGGCTGAAGGAAACAACGAGCAAGAGCAGGTCAGGGAACATATTGTGGTTTCCAAATCTTACTTGCTAAAACCTATTTATTAATTAATCTGCTCATTTCATACATTTTATCTAAAATTATAATCGCATCTTTTTATGTAACATACTTCTCTAAATCTTAATTATTTATTTTAACTAAACCATTATGCTATTTTGTAATTGATCATATTATTTATTGATATAAGAACAAACAGTTTGAAGACTTTCCTCATGTATATTCATGAAAGTAATATGAGAAAATAATAGAGAGAAAGGTTGTACATTGGACAAGCTTAAAATAAGCTCCTCATTTATAAGAAAAATAAGCATGATATCACAATTAATTATATTGCTAAATATGAAACACATCATTTTTTTAATATCAAATGATGAATTCTTAAGATTTGCTATATTTTCTCTATAGATGCCTTTCCATTTAAGTTATTCAAACTATGTTGACCGAAAATTAAAGATAATTCAGTCAAAATTTTCAAAAATTGAAAAATACTGAAGAGAAATATATTTACTCTCTTAATAATTTTGTACTCTATTTTTTATATATCATTCTTCTATTCTTATTCCTGATTGAAATTTTGTTGAATCATATGTATTCATATAAGATTAGGTATAATTTTTCTCAAAACTTGAAAAATATTAGAAATATTATATCTTCCTTTTAAATAACTCTGCTCACAATAGTTAAAGAAGACTTATCTATTCATTTGAAATTTTGTCTATGGAATTAAAAAAGAAGAAGGAAACTTTGTATCATGATTATTTGAATCACTGAAAATAAGAGACATCAATTAAAACAAAATTCATAGTTGAAATTGGGTAATGAACAAGTATAAAAGTTTTGTTCTTATATCTTCATTTATTGTAGGTTATTCTCTTTATATCATTTATTTGATAAGGTTGAGAAAAAGGCTTCCATTACTTACATTAAAGTTCTTATCTCTCACCAGAGGCCATTTATAGGGAGTTTTTTCCATTGATAGAGAAAATTCATAAGAGAATCATCAATGGGTGTAATAAGAGCCTTACTTATACTAGTAAGGTTCAATTAATTAATTTAGTATTGAACTTGTTACATGTTTGTTGGTCTTCAAATATTATTTTTCCTTAAAGTCTAATAAACATTTGTGAAAGGTTGTTTAGCACATTTTAATGGGTTGGCCAAGCAAATAGAAACTACAAAGTTAAGTAAGATAGGAGTTTGTTTTCTTAAAGATGAGGTTAGACTTGGTATAATTTCAATCAAAGCAGGTAGTTAGGTTTAAATGGCTAGGAGATTAAGGAGGATTCTTATAGATAAAGAAGTGCATGACATTATTTAAAATGTGCTAGCTTTTGGTCAACTTCTAGAAAAAGTAACTCATTATGGACTATGATTAACATATTTAATCTTAGAAAATAGTAAAGAACTCTCATTAAAACAAAGTTAGACAATTGAGATAATACTAGCTTTTGACATGATAATTGGAGTTCTTTGGGCACTTTTGTCAGTGATGCTCAATTTGCTAATTTGAGATCTTTGATACCATATTTAGCTACAGTTGGAGAGGTATTGTTGGATAATTTCCATAGTCTTCAGCTGAGCATTATGAATGATTTATTAGAGCTTATGTCTCTTATTCACCATGCTTCTACAAATGTAGATAAAACTACTTAGTTAGTCCACTCTTCAAGTTCATTCACCAACAAATATTGCTGGGATTGTTTAGGCTTAAGGCCCCAAAATTCTCTTGGTATAAAGTTGCATGGAGTAAGCAAGTTTCTCTAAGAGTGACATCTTTTGGCTATTAATAGAAAACTATATATTAAGGATATATTGCATGATGTGGCTTCCATTTCAAGCCCTTGCTCTCTTTTTCAACATAAATCTAAGTATCTTGATCACTTGTTCTTAAATTATAAGGATGCCAAGCCAATATGGCTAACTTTGTAGATGGTTAATAATCTCCCATGTTTGATGAGCACTTAGTTTGAAATTATGAATTGGAGTATTAGTTTAAACTAGAGAAGTAAGGAAAATGTGATTAGATTTAGAATCTCCTTTAGCACTACTATTTACTATATCTGGAAAGGAGGGAAAATGAAAAAAAAATTAAGGTAAACTATAATCAAAGCAATAATTAATTCGTGAGTTGATAAGCCATATTACTAAGTAACTCAAAATCTTCTCCATCCTTAATGCTTTAACTTGGTTTCAATTATTGTAATGATTAAGTTAGTAATATTTGTATTACTTGGTTCCCTTGTAACTATTTTTCTAATTGTCTAAAATGTACTGTTTGGGTGGCTGCTTACATTTCTACTACTTCTTATAATGTGTTGGTTAATGGAGTCTCTTCAAAACGCTTCGAAGTTGCTAGGAGTATTACAAAAGGAGATCTTATTTATCCTCACGTATTCATACTTACTATGGAAGCTTTAACCTTGCTTTTGAAACACAACATCAAGAGATATCACAACATCAAGTATCATATAAAGTGTAAGAGAATTGAGCTAACTAGTTTATGTTTTCTAGATGACTTGTTTCCATTTTCCAAGTTTGAAATAAAATATATTCAAATCCTAATAAAGTCTCTAAGCATGTTCAAAAAGTTGTCTGGCTGAGATATAAACTATAATAAAAGCCACATTATTACTGCTTCTACTAAATTGCATCATACCAAGAGACTTAAGGCATTTGTTGTCATGGCTAGTAAACCTCCCCCTTTAATGTGTCTAGGCTTTCCATTAGTTATAATGAGTCTAAAATTTAAAGATTGTTTGCCATTAGTGGAAAATTTTTAACAGGTTTAGGAGATAGACTAACAATGAGCTTTCCTATTGATGAAGCTCTAACTCATCAACTCCATCTTGAACTCTATGCACATTCATATGTTCTTATCTCAAGGACTTATTAAGAATATTGACGGGTTGATGAGGAAGTTCTTATCCAGTGAAATCAATGGGAATAAATTTAATGCAAAAGTCAAGTGGTTGGAGGTATGTAAACATATAGATGAGGGTGGCCTTAGGATTGCTCCTATAAATATCACCAATTAGGTGTTGATGGCTAAAGAGCCATGGAGATAGGATTCCTTATGAATAAGTTGGATGCATAGTTATATATTGAAAGGTGTTAGTATTTGGTGCCTTGTTATTAAAGACTCCCACTCTTGGTTTATTAATCAATTCCTTAATCTTTGGAGCTTAATTGAGCCATTTGTGGGATGTATAATTAGGGAAGGTACCTCATCTTTCTTGTTGTATGATAATTGGATTGGATATGGGCCACTAATTAGCAGTCCACAAGTTACCCAAGTTTTGTCTAATTTTCCAGCCTAAGGCAAGGCATGTTTGTGGATTAATGATGGCCATTAGAGCAACTACCCAAGGAAATTGGAATGTCGATTCACAGTTCATGGAAAAGGAAGCAAACGAATCATACAAAATTAATGTACATGCATAAGCTTCAATTGTGAAGTTACAATAAAGGAATAACCAAGTGTCCTTGGGCAATCCAAAGATGAAATTGAATGTATTCGGTTGTATGCAGCTTTCTCCTCTACGGTCTCATAAATAACAATTGGCCAGAACTCAAGCTTTTTTGGGGAGGGGTGGAGTGTACTAGTTTTGTGCGAAGCTGTGAAGTAGTTGTGCATGCCTCCAATATGTTTGTTTAAAGGATGCTAAGGATATATATCTGGTTTGTTGACTTTGTGATGTTATTGTTTGATGCTTTGGTTGTAGGTATTGAATAATGTTAATGTAGGAGATGTGAAAAGCTACCAAAACCCAGACCAAGACCAAGGGAAAGGCTTTTGTTTTCTAGGGAGTGAGTGAGTGGAATTACTATGGGGTTATTTGGTCTCATTTTTGTTTTTTTTAATGTAGTTTTAGTTTCTTTTTTAATAAAAACAAAAACATGTTTAGTTGTTAATGTCAATATAGTTATATTTTTATTGTTAATAATAATTATATATTGCATAGAACTTCAAGATAAATTATTTTTAAGTAATTAATTAAATTTTTTTTAGTCTTTTATAGTATTTATTAATAAACTATTAGTAAAAATTATTATATTTTATTAAAATAAATAATTTAATCATTAAATTTTTATTTTAAATGTATTTAATTATTAAATAAAATATTATTTTAAATTTATATTTTTTGAAGATATTTTAAATTAAATTAAATTTATTAATGACTATTTAATTAAAATTATTTAATTTCGTTATAAAAATTAAATAAAATTATAATATTAATTAAATTATTTATAATTTTTATTAATACTTAATATAATAATATTAAATTAAATTATTCTTATTAATAATTAATATATTAAATAATTAAATAACATATATTTAATTGATAGTAAATTAAATTATAAAAAATAAAAACTACATCTTATGATTTTCATAAGTTATGAAATCTTAAAATGAACCAAAACAAAAAAAAATCTAAAAGCTCAAATAAACATATTTTTATTAAATTTAAAAACTAAAAACTAAAGTGAAAATAAACAATCCATATATCACCTTCTCTAAGATCTTCTTACCTACGTGTTACAGAATGAGATATAGGTCAACTTAGTTCTAGCCCATTCACACCAACCACTTAAGAAGGTAACTTTTTTGTAATTTTAATTAATGCTATGAGGTTATAGATTTAAAATAATATTATTCTAATATTTTTATATTTATGATCAAAATATTATACTTTTTAAAACAAAAAGAGCTTTAAGACAAGCCCTAATATGACCATATCCTTATCTAAGGGCTAAGGACAGACTCAACTTAATGAAAAAACATAAGTCCAACTAGTTGATATTAATGGATCCTTATTTGTCTGTCCATATTTCGACGGCTCCTAGTTGTATTTATTCATACGTACTGCTAAAGGAAGCGGAGGATTTGGACACAGTCATTCCATAAGCTCCTTGGATGCATTAGTGGCTTTTTTGGCAGATGGCCTCGGAGTTCCTCTTTCTTCATATTTGATGGTGTTTCTGCTTGTATCTTGTTTTTTGTTACTGAGTTGTGTGATTAGCTTTTCGCAGGGTGGTACTTGTTTGGTTAGTTTGCGATTAAGAGCGTGCTTTTTGTGTCCTCTGTGACACTTATATAGAACCTTATTGTTCATCTTTCTTTCATTTATTAATTTTTCTGATTTACCAAAAAAAAATGGAGACATAAGCTTGAGCTGGCCTACCCCTGAGAAATGAATAACATTAACCTAAACATACTCATTCAGATCTCAAGATGTCGGTGCTTCCCATTAAGATCTTAGAAAGCTGTGAAAAGGAATATAAATTCTACCGTTCAATTAAAGTAGAATTTTCCTTGTTGCAAGTTTTAGTTTAGAAATGATAAAAGTACCACCTAATCAGACCAAAGTATTGATTTTTTTACTGTATTGAGAGGCATGTACCGTACCGGCCGAAAAGCGATACAAAGCAACAATGTGACGGTACCAACTGTCGATACCGGTTAATATTGATGCGTTTTGCTTGGTGCTAAAGTGCAAAAAAGGAATTTTTTTAAAACACCCCTAACCCAACGGCACCCTCTCCTCTCTACTTATCTCATTATTGTTTTCTCTCACACATCTCACTCTCTCTCGTTCGCCATTGCCACCATTCCAACACTCCCTCTCTGGAAATGACCACTGGCAGTCACCACTCTCAGAGTCTCGGGTTTCTTTCACGCCAGATCTGAAATAGATCCAGATCCAAACCCGACTTGAGCCGACATTGAATTTGGTTTCTAATTTTTTGGGTGTATTTTTTGCTCTGAAATTTGAAAAAAAATTGGGTGTGTTTATGTATGTTTTGTGAATGGAAATTGTTGGGTGTATTTTGTGAAATTTGAAAATTAATTTGGTGTGTTTATGTATATTTTGTGAATGGAAATTGTTGGGTGTGTTTTGTGAAATTTGAAAAATACTTGGGTATGGTTATGTTTTTATTTTGGGTGTGTTTTTTGCTCTGAAATTAGCAAGTTCATTAACAAGTGTTTTATGTATGTTTTCTTTTCTCAATTTTTAATCTAAATGAGGTGGGATTATTCTAGTATTGGAACTTGTTGAAGTTGAAAAGAACATAGAGCTCTTCTCAAGAACGAAATTCAGCACTGAAACTTCCTTAAAGGTCTACAGTGATCTCATAAGCAAGTTGAAGGATTCATAGTCTTCTCCATAAATAATTAAGAGATCATCAGTAAAGGATAGCTAAGAAATTTGGAATTTACTACATCTATGATGGAATTTGAAAGTAGGATTACTTGCAATGTTTAGCATAGTGATTCTGCTCAAGATCTTCATTGTGATTACAAATAGGTAAGAAGACTATAAATTTCATTACCTTGATCGCCTAGCATCAATGAAAAGATTTGAAGGCTTTTTATTAACCAACATTTAAAAAGATGCTAAAGAGATGCATATTTTGATCCAACCTATGAGCTTATAAGGGTAACTAAGGGCATACAAAGAATTCAAAATGAGATTCCAATTGATAGAATCAAGTCTTTAGTGAAATCAATTTTTAAAGAATAACTTGTGATTGATTTATTGGAGGAATATCCTTTAAAAAGCTCTTTGTGTAAAGATAATTTTGTCACCAATTCTTCTATCGAGAACATAGTCACCATGATAAGAATTAATGTAATCAAGAAGTGTATGATTTAGTCTAGTTGCTATAACTTTATAAATCAGTTTATAGACCACATTGCAATAAGAAATGGGTTAATAATCATTGAAGCTAGTAAGATTATAGACCTTAGGGACAAGGCAACTATAATTTTTGTTATGTTCAACAAGTAGCTTGCCAATGTTGAAGAAATCTGGGACTACTCTAGTTACCATAGATCTAAATTAGTTCCAAATGGCTTGTAAAATTTTGGCATTGAAGCCACTACGTCCAAGAGCTTTATATAGATGAAAGGTGAACAAAACTAACCTATCCTAGTAGGAAATGGCATGAAAAGGAATTAACAAGGTCATTAAGAAGTGCTTTGTCTAACTTGCTATGTATTTGAAAAATAATTGGGTGTGTTTATCTATGCATTTTGGGTGTGTTTTTTGCTCTGAAATTAATGAGGTCATTAAGAAGTGTTTATGTATGTTTTGTGAATGGGAATTAACAATTATAGAAAATAAAAATTGTTTAAGTATGTTTTGTAATGGTTGAATTGAAATTATTCGAAATTGTTCGAAATAAAATTGTTGGAAATTATTGAAAATGGAAATTGTTTATGTATGTTTTGTAATAGTTGAATTGGAATTGTTGAAAAATGTTGGAAATAGAAATTTTTATGTATATTTTTTTATTGTTGAATTCAAATTGTTCGAAATTATTGGAAATAAAATTGTTCGAAATTGTTAGAAATAAAAATTGTACTTATATGTTTTGTAATAGTTGAATTGAAATTGCTAGAAATGAAAATTATTTATGTATGTTTTATGATTGTTGGAAATGGAAATTGTTTTTGTATATTTGCAAAATTATGAATGTTAACTACTTGAATTATCAGTTTTTAACTTACGGTAAATTATGCTGGACGAAATTGAATTGTGTATAATGTATCGTACAAAATGAGTTATGTTATATAAGATGGACATGTGTATTATGTAATGAAATTATGTCTTCTTTATTTTTATATGTCTTCATTTATTTTTACAGATAAATGGAAGAAAGTTTAAGTATTCCTGATCAAACTGCTTCAGGAAGATACAATAATCTAGCTTACGCTCATGTAGCATTGGTCCTCAATATGAGAAACCATACTGTTTGTTTGTTTTGTAACAAGCATTTAAAAAGTAAAGGAATCACCGGATTAAAGAAGCATTTAGCTGGAGTTAAAGGAGATGTGAAACCTTGCAAAAAAATATGTTATGATGTTAAGTGACAAATGAAAACTTTGCTTAAAGAATATCAACATGAGAAAGATAGAAGGAAGAGATTGAATTATGAAATTAGTGGTAGAAATTCGTTTGCTAGTGTTCATAATGATAGTGGAAATGTTGAAGGTGATAGTGGTAGTGGTAATGTTCCTTCTTAGCAAGAAGTGAATATTGCATAAGGATTTGATGTTAGGAAAAGAAGGCAAATGACTAATTTTTTTGAACCACGAACAACTCCTAGAGCCCAACTTTTAATTTGAGTGTCATACAATCAAGAGATGTGGCTCACAATGTAAATATGACAATAGTTAGATGGTAGTATGATATAGGTGCAATATTATATGCTTCTCAATCTTACTATTATCAGCCTATGGTGGATACTATATCTTCTTACGGACTGGGATACAAAGCTCCTCTTATTGATGATTATAGAGGTAAACTTTTGAGTTGTTTAGCTTCTGAAATTAAAAGTTTTTTGGGAGAAAAAAGAATTGATTGGATGCTTATGGGTGTTCAATCATATGTGATACTTGGATAAATAGGAAACATAAGCCTATTAGTAATTTTTTGGTTTATTATGTAAATAACTCAATGTTTTTTAAGTCTATTGATGCATCTAATCTTGCTATGAATACTGATACTTTATTTGAGATATTAGATAAAGTTATGAATGAGGTAGGCCAGAAAATATTGTTCAATTCATTACTGATAATGAGTCCGCTTATAAAGCAACAAGAAGAAGGTTACAAAATAAGTATAATTCTTTTTTTTGGACTCCTTGTACTGCACATTACATTGACCTAATTCTGAAAAATATAGAGGATGTTAAGTATTTTTCTATTATTGATGAGATTGTACATAAAGCAAAAGGTGACCAAGTTCATCTATAATTGTGCATGAGTGTTGAATTTAATGAGAAAAAAATTTACCAATAGTAAGAATTTGTACCCTCCTACTGTGACAAGATTTGCAACGAATTTCTTATCACTTTATGTTTTTTTTATGATGAAGGAAGAGTTAAAACAGATGTTTACAAGTAATAAGTAGACTGTATCTCAGCATGCTAAGTCTAATGTTGGATTGGAGGTTTCCATAATTATACTAGAAGATAGTGAATTTTGGTTTTCAATGTCAATTTGTTATCTAAGCTTGTGAGCCTTCAGTAAAGGTGTTTCGTTTGACTGATAGTTATTAAAAGGTAACAATGTTTTTTTTATGACATAGAAAACGCGAAGGAAGCAATCAAGGTCAATCTGAAAAATAGGCCTTCTTTATACACATCTTATTTAGCAGTCATCAATGATAGATGAGAGAGATAATTTTCTTCTCCGCTGTTTACAGCTGGAACATTTTTTAATCCTAATGTCTATTTCAGGCTAGATTTTACAAGAAAACTGAATTTAATATAGGAATAACTATTACAATAATTGTTGCCCATGACATGATCCAAGATATCTTGAGCTCACAAGTGGAACCTTGTAAGAGGTCTTCTGGGAATTTTGGGATGTTAATTGCTATTCAACAAAGAACAAAACTTTCTCCATGTACTAGTTTTTTTTCTTCCTTTTCTTGCTACTTAGAAATTAATTATCATTTTATTTTGTTTCTAATGCTACTTTTGTTGCCTTACAACTTACAGTTTCTTGGTAGGATTCAGAATTGGTATTCTAAAATATCAAAAATTTGCAATTCACATTTTAAGTTAAAGTGTGAGTGCAATAGGCTATGAAAAAAACTGAAGCACATTTGAATTCATTCATTACAAAAAAAGGAATATATTGAAGTATAAGAGATTAAATGACTTGATCTTTGTTTGTTACAATTTAAAACTTCGAGAAATGTATGCTATTATTATTAATAATTTAGATATAAATTCTTCAATAGATCCAATTTGTATTGATAATATCGATTTTTTGGTGGATTGAGTTTCTGAGGAACCAGTTTGCTAGATGTGAATGACTTACAAGATAATCTTAAATAAAAAACATTGACATCTTATTTTGTGCATTAAATTTAAATGATGATCATATGACGAGACTCCTCTCAATGATCAAGATTTTGTACCAAATGATAATTAGAGTCTGTGTAGTTATAGCAGGTATTCTTCTGTAGATGATTGAATGAAGTTCCAAGTTTTTGTTTCTCCTCTTCTTTTAATTTTACTTAAATTCGATGTATATGTTAAATTTTATATATACAATATAATTATAAATGTTTTTGTTTCATATTTCACTTCTACTTGGTTGTTTCGTCATAAAATCTTTGCGTAAATTATAATAGGTTGAGAGTTAAAGATATTTATTATTCTTTTTATTTGATGTTTTGATATAATTATTATTTATTATATGATAAAAATGTAATTAAAAATAGTTATTATTCTTTTTATTTGATGTTTTGATGTAATTATTTATCATATGATGAAATTGTAATATTATAAATACTTTCTATTATTCCTAATTTTATATTTATATGATGATTGTCTTTTTCTTATTAATTGTGATTATTATTTATATGTAAAATATTTAAAAATTATTATTATTTCATATTAATTGTAGTTATTATTTATTATTATAATTTTTAGAGAAAATTATAAAGTATACAATTTTATATACTAATGGACTATTTTGCAAATTTTAAAAAATTCAAGAACTATTTCATAAATTTAAAAAAATTGCTCAAAATGACGCCCAATATTGACCAGCAATGGTACAGTAGTGTACCAAAACCCAATCCAACACTAAGGCCTGTACGGTATTCATAACATTGAATCAGACCCATCCTAAAATAAAGAGAAAATCTAGTTTAATTAAGATTTAAACTGAATTTTAGATTTGAAAGACCCAATTCAATCCCATCTAAACTAACATTTTGGCAAAATTGAGCATTATAGAAAAAAAAAAAAAAGTTAACTCTGGCAATTTTCACCCCTAATTTTAGTGGTCTACTTTTAGCTCTTGCCATTTGTCCAAAATCTCCAAGTTATAGCCACCTTTTTCCTACATATTCTAAACACGGAAATACAAATCTCAATTGTCTTCAGAATCATGAATGCATCCACCATCACTGAATTTCTAGTGCATTGATATCCAACGAGATTAACGACATTAATGCTTTCCTAAGCCATAAAATGCAAAAATACGAAGCTACCTAAACACTAACCAGAACAATTTACGCATCTAAGAGCGTCCTGAGGAATCAATAAAGAGAGCCACAAAAGTGAAGGAAAGATCAAAACTACTATTATGTCTTCCTAATTTTAAAAGTATAACAGGCCTTGATGGATATTCTCCGAGACAAGTCTTTCATACAAAACAAGATGATCATCTATCAGAGGGAATTCAGTGAAAGCAATTAAAAAAATATAAAGCAATTGAACCTGCTCTTACTGTAGAACTATCTTCCCCAACTGCTTGTGAATTAAACAAAAGCCAGCTTTCAGTCAATCTTTACGGATGAGAAAAGGTAATGCACAAAATAGAATGACATAAGGAAGCCAATGGTGCCAGTAACCAACATGATTCCAACGGCCATGAGAAGTGAATAACCAAGGTAAAGCATGGCTGACACAGGTCCACTCAAACTCTGCAGGTCAAATACCATGTAATTGATGGAGTATAAGAAGACGTAGAGAGCAACTGAACCAGAGGCAAAGAAAGCTTTCCACCACCAACGCCAATCCTCCACACAAAGGTGCATGTAAGTAAGAACAACTGAGACTTCAGCACAGACAATAACCAGTAGCAGAAAAACTATTAGCAAGAAACCAAAGACATAATAAAACCGGCCAAGCCAGATGCTAGAAAGGATGAAGAACAGTTCAATGAAAAGGGTTCCAAACGGTAGAGTTCCAGCTCCAAGAACAAGAAGCCATGATGGGTATTTGCGTGCAGGAATTTCTCTTGGGATCTGGTTGGTTCTTACTGGATACTGAATGGCCTCAGCTCGTGTTCCAAGGAATCCTCCCAAAAGGGTAAGTGGCACAGAAATGCAAAACCAGAGGGACAAAAGCACAAAGTACAAGGAAATGGGAATAGCACCAGTACTATGGATTCCCCATAGAAGAAAGTTTAATGCTGTGAGGATAACAAAGACAATTCCAGGGAAGAAGCATGCCACTGACCAGGAAACAGACCTCCACCCTTCAGAAGTTCCCTTAATGGTTCTCCATAAACGTACTGCAGCATAGCCTGCAGCAGTGCCCAAGAAAAGATAGAGAATTATCATCCCTGTCAAGAGCATTCCTCGTGAAGCTGGGGACATGAATCCAAAGGCTGCAAAAACAATAGTAACAACTGCCATCCCTATAATCTGAACTCCATCTCCAATCATCACACAGAGAAGTTTTGAATGCTCTGGTTCTCTGAACACATCACCCACCACGAGCTTCCAACCAGAAAGCTCCTCATTCATCTGTGCCTGAGCTTCTTTGTCCAGTTCCTCATATTTTGTCAAGTCTCTCCTCACTGTTCTTAAGAAGATCACAAAAACAATACCAGCTAGGAAAAAGATCACCATAAGGGAATTCAAGATAGAGAACCAGTGTACACGAGCACCTTCCATTTTCAAATAAGCATCCCAACGGGAAGGCCATTTAATATCACTTTTCACAAATTGAACCTCATAGGTGAATGAAACTCTCTCTTGCTCCCTTATCACCTGTGACTTCTCAAGCTCCACGGGACAGTTCACCGATGGGACATTATCATACATATGACGCTTTGTCATATCTTCAGATTTGTACTTAACACTACAGGGCACAACCTCAAAACCAACAATCTCATAGCCAGATGCCTTCTTCTTATCAGCTTCAGAGATAACACCCATGCCTTCTTCCCCAGTACCTATTATCTCAACACCCCTGCCCTCATACTCATGAACCAAGACAGTGAACTGAAGGTGATTGATGATGTAATCATCATTACTGTTCTGTGGTGTGAACCCAACTGGGAAACCAGTCCACAGAATATTGATTCCGTTTTGTTTAGCATACCTCATAACAGGCAAATTGTCCAAAATCATATTGACTTGATATAGATCACGGGTTCTCTGTTTTAAAAGCTTGACCTCATGTTCACTCAAAGAGTTAGTGGTACAAAGGTATACAGATTCATTGATATTCATTCTGAATCTGTATGGAGAGCTATCAATCTGATCACCCATAAGTAGCTCCCCAAGATTCTCAGCACTTTTCTTGAATCCACCGTCGGGTTGGCAATAAGGGAGACTGTAGTAGCTAAATGGAAGCTCAGTTACAATAGATGTTAAGGAGTTAACTTTGGCAAATATCTTTTCACCAGTTGAATAAGTGTGCATATAGCTCCCAGGCAGATAAAACCCATAGCAATCGGGCACCACAAACAGAACCACAAAAAGTAAAGCCCAGTTAATCGTGGGAATCCTCATTTTGAATAAATTCGAAAAAGCCACTGAATCAAACAGATCTTCACTCGATCTCCAAAGTAAGGCGCGAGCCTGACCTCAAATTTACAAACAACAAAATGAAGATATACCAATTAGGCACACAGGAAAACAACGAAAAAAAATGAAACACGCTGAAATGGCTGCTTCCAATCAACCGAAAACATTACAAAGTGAAAAACTAGAAGCAGAGAATCTTCTAATCAATTCTAAAGCAACAGATCCAAAAGGAAGAAGCATAAATATCTAATTAGAAAAGACAAAAACAAAAACGCGATTAATAAACACAGGAAATATACAGACATATGCAACACCCAGATTTTTTTTTAAAAAAACCGGTAGTATGCACAAAAAGATTACGTTAAGCTCTTGCTTGAATTGAATAGAGAAGTGGGTTTCAAGTCTTAACAAAAAAAAAGCCACTAAGAAACTGCCTCACTTGCACAAGTATCAGATCGAAGAGCCCAGAAATCAAATTCCAACTCCTTCCAAACAAGAACAGAAGCACCCAAACTTTTTGAATCACAAACGGGGAGATTGAAGATTACCTGAAACAGATCTATAGAGGCTGTGAACAGAATTTAATGGGAATAGATCAGATCGGCTAACGGAGATGGCTAGAATAGAGTATTTATGTGGTTTCTGTAGAAATGCAAACGGAGCGAATCAGGAAGGGGAATTTTTTTTATAAATCTATTTTAACTATACGAAATGTATTTTACGGTGATGAAATGGGTAAAGAGGGCTTCTGATGATGTATCAACCTCAAAGAAGGAGAAGAACATGAAACCCATTGGAAATACAC
>JAOTBA010000009.1:7162836-7176389 GCA_025629845.1 Erythroxylum squamatum | reverse complement strand
CACAATCTCATACAATGTCTATAATTAACACAATCATACACAAAACACCCATTTCATGTATTAACCTCAAAATATCACTACAATTGCTCCAATTAGCATTACCCAAATAAAACATTAAACACTACTAATTCCTCATTTAATTTCATTTAATAGATCAAATTTCCAAGAAAAGTCCGGGGTCCAACACATGATATGGTAAATTAAACTGAGTGAGATAGTGTTTTGAAGAAATTGATAAGTTAGAATAGGTAAAATATGGTTTTAAGTGAATTTTGAAGTTAGAATTGGAAATAGAGAACAATAGGTTATCTTACGGTAGTAAACAGAAATACGATTAACGTACGTGTTACATGATTAAATACTAATATCGAATTAAGTTAAACTGAATTTATAGTGTTAATGTCTTATTTCCGAATTTGGAAATAAATGCTTAAATGAAATGCGCTTGTGTAGCTAAAGGAAATGCACAGAACGTGTGAGTGTACTTGGCAATAAAGTTGCTTAATGGTGAGTGCATCTTAAAGGTATTTTGTGAAAATGATTTCTGTTATATGGTGAAGTGAATGTGGATTATGAGTCTTATGTGAATGGTGTATTATAAGTGAATATTGCTAGTATAATTTTATGTTTTTAGCAATATACTAATTGAAGTTTGAAAGTTAAATCTTCTATGATTTGTGTTTATAATGAGATGATGTTATTGGTTTATAAAAAGGAAATGGTTTTTTAGCCTATGGTATACCAATAGGTTTTATACATATTATTATACCTGTGTATAATGATTAACCTAGTACGGGTAAGCAATGTAGAACCAACTCCATAATTAGTGGTTAACCAATTGCGGATAAGCGATGTAGAACCACCTCCGTAACCATCGTTATATAGCAGTTAACCTAGTACGGGCAAATGATGTAGATCCAGCTCTGTAACTAGTGGTTGACCAGTTGCAGGTAAGCAATACAGAACAAGCTCTGTAGCGGTTATCCTAGTGCGGGTAAGCGATGTAAAACCAGCTCTGTAACTAGTGGGTAACTAATTGCAGGTAAGAGATGGAGAACTAGCTCCGAGACTTTATGCCTGAGGGTACCATATGGCAAAGAAGTTAGTGATAGGCCATGTCGTGAAGACATTTATAAAATTTTTAATGTCGCCACTATTTATTTAAAAAGTGATTTGAGAAACTTGATTTCTCGAAATATATATGTTTAATGTTAAATATTGAATTATACGCATTTAGATGAATTTATTTTAGGGAGATTTAAATAGTTAAATATGATTTAAATAAAAATTCTAGTATTCATTAAGCTCGTTTAACTCACACCCTCTTTTCTACAGGTCAAGAGTGAGTCCTAAATAAGTACTTTTCCTGCCCTTGCCCAGAATCAGGCCTACCCTACATAGTAGTTATCATATAAAATAGTGTCATACAGAAGTTTTTAAATAAATAATATATAAATGCAACACGGTACAGTCAACTATATCGCACAATACCTAATTCCTATCTTGGATAGGTATCGATTGATTTGTCAGAGCCAACAAACTCGTGCACTCACAAATTTATCTTTGGATAATACGTTCCAGATTACAAAATAGTGCACGCTCCATTCTGGCCCAAATCATTCGTTGCACACCGCATAAACGGGGTCGTTTCAAGGCCTTAAATCACCTAACTAATGAAAAATCAGTCATTCAACATACCATACATGCTTATGAGACATTAAACTATAAGAATCCATGTGTAGTATAATTCAAAGTACACATGTCATATGCTTATTAATTTTTATATATCAAAAATTCATGCAAAACACACTCAATTCATATAAATCTAACTCTCAAATTAACAATTTAACACAACTTGATTCTATCGATACCCCAAATTAGGTTCTCCACAAACATACTTAAAATAAAAAATTAAAGAATATAAATAGTTAATTAACACATAATAAAGCATTTAACTTGTAAAAAATAGCAAATAATTAATTTTTTAATGTTCTTTTTAAGGTTTGAAGGTAATTCAAAAAATTAGAATTTTATTTAAAGTAAGATTACTAGGATTTTAATTAAAAGAATATAGTTAATTTACAAAGGAAATTTTGAGGGTGATCCATTTGAGGGATACACTATGGTATGAATTGATATGGCAAAAGTGACAAATTCTATCCTAAGGATATTGTAGATGAAGTGAAACATTATAAGGGTGAGGATGACAACGAAGCTTTGTATTATAGTATATCAAGAAAGACTTTAAAGGAAGGCATGAGAGACCTAGGTATTGGCCATCAGATCCTTGATGAAGTGGCTCATTACTAATATATTTGGAGATATCATTGAAATTTAACCTATTAGTTTATATGATATGATATGATTGTTAAATAGTATGCCATAGATGTGATAATGGTAAGTTGTGAGATTATGATAAAGATTCAATCTTGGCAGAATAAAAGATAGAAGTTGAAACATCCTTTTTTTTTACTAGAGTAACACTAGTTTTTGTGAAACTCTATATAGCTTTTGAGTTTTAAAAAAAGCAAAATGGATGATTATAGAAGGATATTGGGGCTAGATAAGGTTTTTTAAAAATAAATATTAATGTGGTTTTGCTAGTTGATAGTAGTAAAGATACTAAAAATCAAATATTTCCTATTTATTATGGCATTTTTTAGTTTATACACTTGTGAAACTTGACTTAAAGATGAGAGTGGTTGGGCTACTATGAGTGATTTACAAAAGGTAAGCAATCTTCATATATATACATTTTGCTATTTTGTTAGTTCATAACTTAATGTAGTAGTAATAATAAGTTTTTAGTTTATTGTTGATTGATGCTTTCTATGTTTATAATAATTTTTTTAAAAAACTGCATCTGCATGACGTAGCTATAGCTAACACATGCAAGTACGAGTTGATTCTACGAGGATTATAAGTACTATTAATTGCCCCTTTTCTATTATCTAACTGTTGATTTAGATTGTGGATTCAATTAAAATTTAAACTAAACAAATAAACTAAGATTTAAACAATAATGAATGCAAAACAAGGAGAGTACGTAGAAAAATCAATATCAAATAATAGTGTTTAGGTAATGAATCCCCTTAAGAATCTTTAAATATTAACCCTTTTTTCATACAATTGTATTACTGATTAATGAACCATAAAAATTCCTATCTTATGTTAATATCTTTCTCAAGATTACTAACAACTAATCTATCAGTTGATTAACAGAAATGTTTCTAGTTAAAACCCTAGGACTGCATTATTGATTTGTGAATTTCACTATTAGGTTTGATCATAGTTTAGAGGATTTATGTTGACCTATCTCTAGCTTTGCATATAACTCCTTTCAATTATGGTATTTATCCATACAAAAGGATTTCTCAATGCTAATCATATGAAATAAAGTCATGAACTAATATTCTAGTTATATTAGAACAAGAATAAAACACATAATTGAATCGCAATAAATCAGTCAATACAATTGCATTAAATAAAAGATCAAATTGTATTGTTACTACAATTTGGGGTTCATTAAACCTGGGCACTAAACAAATTTAGTTCCTACTCATAGAAAACAAAACCAAAGACAGAAGAACTAATACAAAACAAAGAAATAGTAATTCTAAATCTCCCTTTTTCTTTTAATGGATTTTTTTTCAAAACTAGATTCGATGATGTTATCTCTCGGATCTTGACATATTCTTCTTGTTTTACCTCATCCTTTGATTAGAATTGTCGCCTCTCTGTGTTCTTTACAACTTAAAAACCCTCTAAAACTCGACTCCTCTATTTGCCTTTGCTCACGTCCTTTTACAGTAAAAACTAGGATTTCTGGGATATACACAAACCAACATACACGAACGTGTGAGTGACTATGTATTCTAGAAATACCTGAATTCATGATTTTACGTAAGCACAAAGGGACTTACACGGGCAATATACACAATCGTATATATCAATATACACGGGCGTGTAACTTCACACGACCAAAAACAATATTCTCTAAATCTTACACATTTACAGAGACTTACACAGTCATTATACACGATTGTGTAGGTCCAAGTTGCTTCAAATCTTCTTAACATCCCACAATTTCATCCAAAATTTTATCTTTTTGATCCAAGAAGTCAATTATCACATACAAATGCACTTGAAGCAAATTAAGTACCAAAAATACTGTAAAACTATTTAATAACAAGCAAAAAAAATTAAATATGGGTGTATAATTATACTTAAATAAGCATTTATCAAACATCAATTGTACTCAAATAAACATTTATCAAACATCCCCACACTTAAGCTTTGGCTTGTTCTAAAGCAAATCACAATCTAAATTATCAATCTTACGAACATCCATCCCTTATTAACCTCAACCTGTCCATCCACACTCTAAATCATCATATCATATTGATCAAATTAACATACAATTAGATTTAAGTTATCCTAGAACTAGCCTTCATAAGTCAACATCAATAATAATCATATCAATAATCTTTTCGAAATAAAAAACACAAATCTTTACACCAATACCAAGGTTTCACTTAATGCACTCAACTGTTTAGGGTGAAAAGTATAAGAACTCTCAAATCAATACATAGCAGAGCTATTAACCATAAGCTTGCCATATTATCATATCTTCACCACTTATAAGTAAACTAGAAACAAATATCTAAAGTTCTTGATATAAGGATTTAATGGGGCTTAGGTAAGCAATGATTGGGATTAAAAAAAAGGGTGATAAATTTAAAGGGAATACATAAAAACAAGATTTCAAGAATTACAAGAAACTTATTATTTCACACTCTAGGTTGTTCACATTATAAATCCATTAGTACCAAAACTTTAATACACTTTTTTGTAATCTCAATGAATTAATGAAATATTGAACATTTGAAAATTTCAAGTTTCAAATAATCAAGTAATGTAAATAACCTTTAGGATTCAAATTAATAGAAAGGATTCAAGAAAGATAAGATAAAGGTTAATAATGGGGTTATAATCAACGAAAATGACTAAGACTCAAAATTGGTTACTCCTAAGTGATAAAATATGGTAGGGTAATTATAAAAAAATAGGCTAAACAAATGTTGAATATAAATGCCTTTATCACTTAGATGCTTTTAATTTAGAAATGTGGTCTCAATATGTATAATAAAAGCAAGTTCTAGACTTATTCAACTATGCATGATAACACACATGAAAGAAATAAAAGATCTTAAATAATGATGCTTTTTCTCTTTGGCTCAAAAGCTTATAAAGTCTTATGTGTATAAATAATATGCAATTTTCATTTAAATTAACTATCTAAATGACTACTAAAAATATGACCTATAAAAGCAAGTTTATTCTAACTTTCAACCTTTTACATACTAATTCAAGTCAATAATCAATAACGATTTCAAGTACTTCTGGACACATTTCAACTAATTCAGGATATCAATTAATAATATTTAATAACAAAGATTATAAAAACGCTTAATAAAATTATAATCTCCTTCGCCACACTTAAAATTGTACAATATCCTCAATGTACATAATATAAGCAAAATAAATAAAAAGGAAGAAAGGATAAGAAATTTGGTACTTCACAAAGTAATAAAAATTTTAATTTTGATTTCGATGAGGGATACATATGATATTAGATACAATCATCCTTGCAAAATATAAATAAAAAATGAAAAAAGAAATATGGAAATAATGATGATATAAAATAACATTAATTTAATGTTTAGACAAAAGAAGATAATAAAAGAAAGAAAATAAGAAAAATACAAATAATAAGAAAAAGAAAAGACCACATTGTAGCATCCTTCAATCATGTGGTAACTCTGGCATACCCATTGATGGAGGGTCCTCAATTTGTATGTCCTCAAAATGTGGAGGAGTTGATGATGATGTACCTACTATAAATGATGGAGGTTGAAAAGTTAGGCCCTGATGGCTTGCCATCTGTAACAGTAGATCCTCCATCCATCTAACAGAGATCTCAAGTTAGCTTATCCACTCCACAATCTCTGCCTATTGTTCTCAGATAGTTCGTTGGGTACCCATGAGCTACCCCACGCATCTCTCCAATTGAGTTATCTTTAATTGGTCCCGGTGTGGTGTTTGTAGTCTGGCTGCTTCCATACTATCCTCCTCCTATGCAAACCCTCCTGTTTGGGATGGCAGTGGCAGTGGCAGCTGCTCCGATATGTGTGGCTGCTTTCTAGCTCCGCCTAATGCTACTAGCTTGTCAGGGACCTTAATGAGTCAGTAAATGTTACCTGTAGGTCCCCACCGTTTGCTCACCATACATATGTGCTTCATTACATCTAGGTCTAGTGCTGCCATGGTGCCTACCAGTTGCATTGCTTATAATCTATTGCAGATCCCCATCCGCTGAACAAGTTTAGTCATATAAAGCCTGACATAAATCATGTTGACCTTCCCCTCCTCTCTCTAACACTAGATAAATTAGGCTAATGCATGCCCCAAGTGGATTGGCATCCTCTCACTTATGCTCCAAAGATAGAACACATCTAGATTGTTGACTATGCTATGACAGTTACCACATATGCCCAGCGTATGGCTCAGTACTCTACGGATATATTTAAGCATTGGGTGTTATAGAGACAATGGCTTAGATTTACTCAAGTTGTAGTCACTGTCATCGTTGATCGTACACTAAAATTGTCGAATAAAATACCTTATACAAAAGTCTATTTGTAAAACTAGGTAAGCTTGTGTCCCCACAAATTCTTGATCGTATAACCCCATAATGATGGAGAATTTTGAATAGCTCATTCAGACCATCTCCTTTAATTGTCGGAACTGAATGGTGTTCGATTTGTTATAATTATATCATCCTTTTTTCACAAAGAATATAGAGAGCACCTCGAGTGTTAACTTCTAATAAAAGGGCTTCACGATCTCGAAACTAGGCTCCAACATCAATAAGGTTCCCAAGATGATGGACCAAATCGACATATCCTAACGCCTCCCAGTCAATGTTGCGACCCATTACGAACATCTTGTCCTTGAGCCACTAATATTACTCCTCATGCGTCGCAGTATTGAATAGATTTGAGGACACTCTGGTGGCTGCATTGAGCGAGCTCCCCTTGGGTCTCTAGAGGACCCTTCTCTTCATTGCCACTTTCTCGGTACTTCCTTTATGCATCGTGGTCCTGTCATTGTGCCTAAAACTTTACATAAATGTGAGAAAATTGCATGTAAATTATGAAACTATCCTTTTCCCCACGCTTATTTCTTATGCTCACAAATTTGTTAATCATGAATTAAACTAAAAAATAAAAATTAAACATGTAGCAAAATCACAAAGAAATAATCTATCGCACATAAATAAATAAATAAGCAGAAAATAAGCAAAAAATTAACTAATAATCCAATTAATTGCAAAATTTAAATTAAAAATGTTGCAATTAACAAATAAAACTAAGACAATTATCGAATTACGAATTTAACCCTAAAATTGAAATTAGAAATCCCAATCTAACAATTACGCAAAATAATAAAATTTAAGCATTGAATTTATGAAAAAATCAAATTTAAATTGAAATTAAACAAGAAACAACTTCAATTAATCATAAAAGCAAATAAGTAATCCTAATTTCATGCAAAATCATTACAATTTAACAATTAGCGAGCAAAATCACACAAATTTGCAATCCTAATTAAAATTTCATCTAGATTTCATGCAATTCATCAAATTGAATCAATAAATCAAATGGGTAAGGAAGAAATTCAACTATTAAATCACAAGTAACCACAAAATCATGCAAAATTTCACAAAATTCCAAAATCGTAATCCTAACATTTTTTTGATTAAAAAAGGCCTAAAAAGTGCAAAACACCCAATTATTCATGCATAAACAAGTGAAATTAATAAGAATACTTACTTGGATGTCGCTAATTTGCAAGAAATTGGACAAGAGAATGAGCTGGCAACAATGGGTGAGTGAGAGAAAGAAGAGAAAGTGAGAAAAATGAAGCATTAGGGAAAATTTAAGGGTTGTCAAGGACTTACAAAGTCTGCTACACGACTATGTAGCTAATCGTGTAAGCCACTGACTTGCAACTTTTTGCGAGCTTACACAGGTGTGTATCTAATCATGTAAGTATATATGAGCATGTTTAGAGAGCGTGTATCTCTCTGTAAATGTGTGCAACATGAAAAATAATTAAATAAACTTAAAAATTTTGCACTCAAAGTTATGAACCTTTAACACGTATACCCTAACATAATAATTATGCACAATTTCATCAGGATGGTCAATGTCCTAACCTAAAACACAATAAAACTTAATCAAAACCTATTATAACATTAAAATAAAACTAAAATGAAATAGAAATTAGAATAAAACCTAAACTAATTCATGGGTTGCCTCCTATGTAGTGCTTGTTTAACATTGTTAGCTCTTCATACCTTTCAAGCTCAAGGTGGCTTATAAAGATAGGTTTTGTAGTTTTACCATAGGTTCCATGACCTCTAATAAACTACTTGTTGTTACCGCTTATTGCATTTGTCTTTTAGTTTATTTCCTTGAACTTGCATAAGCTTTGATGCACCTTTAAAGGTAAAGTCCTACAAAATATCTGAATATGAATCATTACAAGACTCACTAACTTTAATGACATCAATTTGTTCAAAAGCAGGATTCATGACATTAGATACTTTAACTCTTCTTCCCCCAGTCTATATTTTGACTTGCCTTCATCAATATCTTTTATTGACTTAACAGTCGCCAAAAATGGTTAACCAAGGACTAGAAGCACTTCTATGTCTTCATCTATGTCAAGAATCACAAAATCAACTAGGAAGACAAACTTATCAACTTTAATATGAACATCTTTTATAACTCTCGTAGGATATTATATCGATCTTTCTGCTAATTGCACACTTATCCTAGTAGGTTTAAGTTCACCTATTCCTGGTTTCTCAAACAATGAATAAAGCATCATATTAATTCCAGCCCCTAGGTTGGCTAAAACCTTATCTATTTTTAAACTGCCAATTTCATAAGGGATGGTAAAACTCCCTGAATTTGTAGGCTTCTCTAGTAGTTTACTTTTCATAACTTCTGAGCTCATTCTGCGCAGCGTAACAATCTCAAACTCCTCCAAGTTTTCCTTATTCAGTAATGGCTCCTTCAAAAGTTCCATATGCTTCAACATCTGCATAAGAGCTTTAACAAGAGGTAAGTTAGTCTAGATGATAGGTACTTAATTGATTATGAATTTATTCTATAACATTTAGTGATTATTTCTCTAAAATTGTTTAAGATACTCACTTTGAATTATATGTGATTTTAGGCACAATTCGAAAGCAAAAAAGTTAAAGTGAGTTAAAAGCATAATATTTTGGCCATTTTTTGAAGATTAATTTTCACTTGTCTTCATGGAGCAAAAAGAAAAGAAATAAAAGACAAGAAGAAGACAAGAAATGAAAACACAAACAAGAAAGATCAAAGTTGCTCATGGCAAAGGAGCAGAAAATCTGTGCATGCCATTCATGTTTTAATGTGAATTTAAATGAGTAATGGTTGGATGATGGAAGGCAACATAGTAAGATGAAACCAAGCAACGTGTATGTTACATGCAGCAGCTCAAAACATGAAGAAGCTAAACAACAAGGAAGCAAGAAAAGCCAGGAGGTGGATAAGAAACATTGGAGCAAACGACAACAGATGGCAAGCAAGGAGCAGCTGGAAGCATAGGCCAAAAATGCACAGCCAAGAAGAGAAACAACGACATAGGTAGCAACAAGGAGCAGCAAAACGCAAACAACATTTAAGAACAGATGAAGCGTACTCGTATAAGAGTAAGGAAAAAGGAGGGCTTTAGCATAGGTTTTAAAAAAGAACAAAGGAGGTGTTGTGTTTTGGTGGTGTTTCTGGAACAAGAATAAGAGTAGAGAGTGTGAGCCTTCATTTTTTTTAGAAGTCTTCGGTTGGGACATTCTTTGGGGGTTGACCTAAATTTCTCTTCAAGAGCTTTGGGAGAGCATAAAGAGAAGGGAAAAGGCTCTTAATCGTGAGAGACCTATGGAGGGGTAGCTTCTCGACACTAGTTCAGAGGCGACATCGACTCTGACAACTCGATTAAGCATTCCTTCACTATTTTTGTTATTTCTTTATCTCTTTAGAAATTGTTTATGTTATCCAATGTGTATGGATTTGTGTATTATGAAAAGATGATTTTAATGCGTTCATTGGATCGTTTATTTACAAACCCATTGCAAGAATTTCAATATAATCTGTAATTGTTATATTTGAAATTCATGTGTAGTGACTAATGATTCGTAATCATTAGGGATAACATAACCTAGGTTAAATGATGCACCGTATGTGGTTATTGCCTTGATTAATCGGTTTTCCTAATTTGTAATGCTACTGTCTAATTACATCTAGAGATTGTATCTTAGATTATCCGGTGGTTAGGTTTAACTAACGATTGTATCTTGATTAAACACTACCTAAAGGAAAACTCAGGATAATTATTAATCCACGATTAATAATTTCTAGGAGAGGTTTGAGAATAACAAATCATTGAAATATGTTTAATTAAGATGTACGCCGAGATTGAACCAAAGAACCGAGTCCTTACTAAATTCCTCGCTTTTATCATGTTTCACCTGTTTCTTTAAATTACTTTTGTTATATTGTTTAACTTTATTTTATTTTCTTATTTTTAAAACCAAAACCTCCTAAAACCTAAATACCAATTAATTTCTTTTTACAAGCTAACCGAACACTCCATGTGGGATCGAATTAGATTCACCACTGCTGTAGTAGTAGGTCTAGTTTATTTTGATTAGCGTTACGACACGCAACCACTAGAGTTGCATAAATATCTCAAAAAGCTTACCAAACTGTGCATCCATTCAATTTTTCTTCAATTTTGCAAGATAAGAGATGACGTCTATATTCCTTAACTTTTCTAAGCTGGCCTTCACCTTCAGCTTTGGATTGACTCTCACCAGTCTCCTTCTTCTCTTCTCATACTCCTTTTAGAACCTTTATTCCACTCTTCAGGGTGATTGCCATTATGCTTTAGGATTTGTTTTTATGTTACTAGGAAAATTCCCATGTGGTCTTTCAGAAACTAGTTTAGTGATTTGTCTGATATGAACTTCCAAGTCACATATAGAAGCCTTTGCTCGTTGATGTTTTGCGTCAGAATCTTGATCACTCTTTAACATCATCTCCTCTAGAGTAGGCTTCTTAGGTTAAGGTGCTTATTGTTGAAATCCTAGAGGAGGGTTGTTCCTTGCTTGGCTTTAATTTCCCCAACAAAAGTTAAGGTGACTCCTCTATCCCATAGTTTAAGTGTTGATGTATGTATTATTTTAGGGTATAGGAGCAGTCCCCAGGTAATCCACATGCTCAGGCTGTACTGTTTGATAGTTTTGACCTGAATGTTTTAGCCTATATACCTCACACTACATAACTTCACTTGGTAGATTCATTGTTAATCTATCAATTTTTCTACTCAACGCTTCCACATGGTTTGCCAATTGTGCTACTGTGTCCACTTCATACACTTCCCTTGGCTTATTGATTCTTACTCTAAAAGAGCACCACTGGTAATTGTTCGTTGTCATATCGTCAATAAGGTTATGGGCTGTTTCTGATATCTTGTTATTAAGAGTACACCTAATCACTACATCAATTGATTGCCTTATGTTTTGAGTTAACCCATTATAAAAAGTTTGGATCTGCATCTAAAGTGGTAAACCATAATGTGGGCATCTTCTTAACATCTCTTTAAACCTCTCTTATATATCATAAAATGATTCAGAATTAACTTGGGAGTAGGAGGAGATATCATTCCTTAATTTTGTAACCTTAGTTGGTGGAATGTACTTCAATAAGAATTTCTCTGCCACTTGATCCAACATAGTAAGTGATGATCTGGGCATTGAGTTCAACAATTTCTTAGCCTTTTCTCTTAAAGAAAACAAGAATAATCACAGTTCTATCATATCATCATTTGCTCCATTTATCTTACATGTGTCACAAATGTCCAAAAAAATTGAGATATGTGCATTTGGGTCTTCATCTTGCAGTCCATCAAATTGGATAGACTATTGTGCTATCTAAATGATACTATACTTGATCTCAAAATTATTGGCATTTACAGTCAGTCTAACAATATTGGACTCCACTTCAGTTAAGTCCGGTCTAGCATAATCAAACATTGTCCTTAGTTGGTATACCATTATTCTTGATTCTTCAGTACCAACTTGACCTTCTAAGTCCTCCAGCTAACGATCTAGCTCAAACTCTCTCAGTTGTATCCTATGAAAATTTCTACGAGTTATTCTCTCGATTTCTATATCTTTATCTACTAGGCTTGCTGGATTACTTCGGGTCATAAACTGATCAAGAGTCAAGATCTATATAAAAAAAAGAAAACTAACGAGTCATTCAAATAAAACAAATTAAAAATAAAAATAAAATCAAATAAAGTAAAAATAGCTAGATTAGTAAAAGCTAAGTTTTCCTAATATTACTAATACCCAGCAACGGTGCCAAAAACATGATTGATGCTTTCTACGTTTATAAGAAATTATCAATGTTAAAAATTACAAGTGCATGACATAGTTGTAACTAGCATAAGAAAGTATGGATCGATCCCACGAGGATTGTAAGTACTAGTAATTACCCTTTTTATTATCTAACTGTTGATTCAGATTGGGGGTTTAATTAAAAATTAAACTAAACAAATAAACTAAGATTTAAAAAATAATGAACGTAAAACAAAGGGAATATTAAGAAAATTCAATATCAAATAATAATTCCTAGGTAATGAATCCTCCTAAGAATCCTTAAATATTAATCCTTTATCATGGTATTATATTATTGATTATTAGATCGTAGATGTCACGACCCGGTACCACATCGGGCCTATGACAACCGCCGCATAATCGAGCTAAGGACACTAATGGTATTCTTAATCCGACTATGCAAGGCTAACTGAATATCAAATCTTTTCTTTTTTTGAAAAAATTTGGGCAACACAACGGCTGTATTTTTAAAATCCCAAAACCTACAAACGATTCCAAACACACTTCTATATTCACATCCAACCGCAACTCCAGGACTCTCTAGTCCACTCAAGGCAATCTTAACAACAGTTTCAAAAGTTCATACATAAAATCTTTTTCAAAATACAAGGCAATCAAAAGTTAGCTTACAGAATCATAAAGCGTATCTACATAAACATAGTTCATGAGCCACTAGACAATAAAAGTACAAAATAGGAAACTACCTACGTGCGATAATACCCCGAAAATGTCAAAAGACCGCACGATCCATTTAGAGCTTCAAACTTACTAAATTAACCTGCATAGTTGGAGAGCAGAGGGGGATGAGTACACTAGGTACTCAGTGAGTAGGAAAAACATATATCACAAATGGAATTCAATTCATACCAAGCCGGTGTAGATAACCTATAAAGTGAATATACATGACATAAAAAACACATAGGCCCAGCCTATAACTCAATGTATACTGGTTAGGAACCATATAGGCCTAGCCTATTAACTCACTCAT